>JACEGR010002025.1:0-143334 GCA_014170235.1 Listronotus bonariensis
CCCGATCTTGGAGACATTATCAAACTTAAGACAAGAAATTTAGAAAGACCACCATATCAGAAAATAGCCTCCCAAGTCAATACATTTCGATCAAGGCACAAACTTTGAGTCCAATCTTTTCAAGAACCTTTGTAATCTCCTGGGAATCCATAAAACAAGAACAACACCTCTTCATCCCCAGTCCGATGGTATGGTAGAGCGGTTTAACAGAACACTTGATAACTACCTGAAAATTAAAGTAAATGACCAACAAAGTGACTGGGATAATTGTATACAGCCGTTTTTATTAGCATACCGCTCCGCAATTCACGAAACTACTGGCGAAACACCTGCTAAAATCATTTTCGGAGCGGAAATATGCCTTCCAGTTGACTTGCTTACAGGACGACCTTCCACCAATGAAGAACCAGCAGAAGACTATGTAAGTCAACTAAGTAAACAGCTACAGAGGATACATGAAGAGGTGCGTACCAAGTTACAAAAGGAAGTGACCGTATGAAATCCCGCTATGACTTAAAAGCTAACCATCAGGGATTTGTCGTCGGTGAAAAAGTTTGGTTATACAATCCAAGAAGAACCAAGGGGCGTTCACCGAAACTACAGAAGTCATGGGAGGGACCATATAAAGTGGTGACACGGCTTAATGATCTGGTGTACCGTATACAGAAGAGTCCACAGGCAAAGATGAAAGTAGTACATCTAGAAAGGCTAAGCCGTTATCAAGACAGTGAAGATACTTGATCGAGACGATCAAAACTTGGAAGGGGGCAATGTTACAGACTTTCAAAAATGTGTTTAGGTTATAGAATTTTAGAGAGTTAGGATCATTTAATTTAGTTTGTTAATTTATTTAAATAATTTACCTTAATTTTTCCAAGTTCTTTCATCACTTTCGAAGGTTTCCGAAAACGCCCGAATTATCCCTTAATAACTTTTATGCCATCATGTACTATGGAATTTTCACGATATTTCTCGAATATTCTAGATCATTCTTTACTCTTCCACCATACTATAAAAGGGCGACGGGAAACTTCGAGTTAGTTAGTACATATTCGACTTTTGTGCTGTAAACTTCGAGACATTGACAATTTAAGATTTTGCCGTTATTGTAACCATAGTTACGTTACATTGTTAATAAAGGTATAAAAACGAAGGTACGTGTTTTTATACTATGCGATATAACAATCTAGAACATATTTTACTTGTATCATTATTAAAGATTTTAATGAAAACAATTCATGTAATAAATATAATTATTGTAAGAATTTTTGTTGAAATGCATGTATTGTCTATACATTAAGCAATAATATCTAACTATGCAAGACTCTTAGCTTTTAAAACGTATAATTTGTGCTCCAATGAATATAGGATACTCTTTTATTAACTTCTGATTGTCTGTAATACCAAGTGAGAATGATTTTGTTTCAGTTTTGCAAGAAGCACACAATAGGTAGTTTTCGCGGGCACTAAAAGTAATCTTCGTTAAAAAATTCTTACTTATAAAGAAGATTTATACAGAATATTTTATACAAATAGCAATTTAAAGAATAATGAGTAACATTTGTGAATAAATATGTGATTGAAGAACCTACACAAAAACCTAAGTTTCCTATATTAAATGATTTACAGAAGCTAAGATAACAAGTGTTATAATATAGATGTCGCATCAGTTTAATGGTAATTTTAGGAAAATGGCTTCTGGTCTAGGCTAATGCTTATGCTTTCTGCCTGGTCAAATAGGCAATTTTTATTTTCAAGTCCTAATTGTCTGGCAAATGCTATTTAACTGGTCAACTGCTATTTGACTAGTCAATTAGCATTTAATTCTATTTCCCGAAACAATTTTTAGACAAATGAAAATAGAAATATTTGCATAACCAGGCGGTCATGCAAACTGTCACCTTAGGGGATCATGGTTAGTTCTGGTTAGTTAAATGTTTTTATTTAATTCCCTACCCTAATAAAGCGAATTAAAAAAAACTAATCAGAACTAACCATGACCCCCGAATGTGACAGTTTTGCATGACCGTCTGTAGCGCTTCGAACCTATTAAAATACACGTGCTTGTGCTTTTTACTGTAGTCTGCAAAACACATTGTACGCCTAATATGTTATTAAATATATCACAGTCATTTTGACTGCGACAATAGATATAACCTGAGAATTGTAGTGTTCTAGTAAAGGCCAAAAAACGTTAAGAAAAAAGTTAAGAAAACTTTAAATTTTTTGATATTTTATTTACAGTAAAATTGTTTTCAACCAATCCTGTAAAACAGTTGTTAACTATAAATAAATTGTTATCAATATTTCGTTGAATAAGTAAAAATAGTTAAATTATTTTTACGTATTTGTTTTTATTTAATTGTATTTTAATTTTTTTACAAGATGTTTTTTTTTCTTTCGCTCTGTCGGGGTCATCCCAACCAGGTCCGACGGCCGTCCCCCTAGGTGGTGCACTGCAGCCTGAAGGCTTATTGTACCTTGACCCCTACTCCTTCCCATTCACACACCATTCATTCCATAACTTGGATGGTTGCTGTTCGGTCCGTTCGTTTACCCCCGAGCAGAACACCGCGTGCCGTTGCCTAAAACCGAGAACGCCGGTCACCCATCCAAGTTATGGGCGCGCACTTCACTGCTTAACTCCGGAGATCAATGCTGCCGATACAACCGGAGCAGCCACAAGCGCGCCATTTACAAGATGTTGGTAAAATTTAATTTTATAAATTAGGATATTGAATGGTTTGTAATGCTTTTAAAAACACATCCATATTTTTTTATTTTGTTTTTTTTTATGTTTTATGCTAAATAAATCAAGAATGATTTTGTTGTCCATTAAGACGAAATTATTAAAATATATAATTACACCATTTTTAACACGTTTCTTGGCGTATTTTTAAAGGGGGCACCATAAATGTGTTTAATAAAATGGATGGCGAAGTAGTTATAAAATAAAAAAGTACAACTAGGTATTTTAAATAGTTAAATTTAAAGTATTTTTTTACATTTATAAATTATACAGGAATACGTGCCTTTAAAGTACATTCACCAAAATTCTTCTTATTTAATCTTACAATTTCTACTCTACAAATAATTTATATTTTTTATTGGGTAAAGAAAAATTATATTTGCTTATTGGTAGCATTAGCGAGAATGACTGAGTTTTTGGCGTCTCTTTTGTTTTAATTTAAGATGTATTGAAATTCGATTAACTGTATATTACTTTAAATACTGATGTCTATTTAAATTTGGATTTTTGAAACCAAACAAAACAACTAGCTGACAAAAAACAACTATTAGAAACTCAATTAGAAAAAGTGGACGGAATAATTCATGAGTATTCAGTGGTCAATTACTAGCAAGATTTACCTACTAAATAAAGTAAAACGATCAGTTGTTCTTTCACTTCTCATTAACCTTAAAATAATATTTGAGATGTCGTTTAAAAAAACTGTTAAATATTTTTAGTTATTATTAATTTATAAAAACGAATAAAAGAAAATAAATAAATTTGGGATAAAATAAATAAAAACTTTCAATCGGAATTGTGCATAATTAACCGGCAGATTATTTATTAATACAAAGCGAGTTTGTGCAAATAAGTTGTTTTATCTTTTAATAGATTCTTAGCTTAAGACTCAACTAGTTAATTTAATATTAATTACACTAATTTTAGCATTACACCATACAAGATCTTTGACAATTTTTTTATAATAGATATATTACAATTTATAAAATGTGATCCTTTATACTACAAACAATTTTATAAAAATTTCATAAATCTTTTATAGTGTAACTACTGCTAACAAAGAACCTAATTTTATAGTATTATACACAATGCCTATATTGTGGAGTAAAAAAGTACGTCACTGACTTTTTATAGAGTTTTTGTATTTTTTCCATTAAGCAATTAAAAATGCAACTTTTTGGGTATTTTGCATTTTCTTTGTATCCACTAGCAGCATAAAATAAAATTTAATATTAAAAAATAAACAATCTTGACCTTAGTAAATATGAAAAATGTTTTCTCGAAACCAAAGCTAAATACGAAGAAAATACAAAATACTAAAAAGTTGCAGTTTTGATTACCTAATCGGAAAAAAAAATATAAAATCTTCATAAAAAGTCAGTGGCGTATATTTTTTAAATAATATTGGCTGTGGTGCCAACTAAGATGCCACTGGACCAAATCATCTTAATCTCGGTAAAGTTTTACAAGCGATTTACAACCTAAGTGTATTAAATTAAACTTAAATCGATTAAAGGGTTTTTAAGGTATTTAAAAACAAATATTTTTAAAAAACTCTTACGATGTGTATCTCAGAAATAAAAAATGTCTGGAAATAAGCTTAAAGAAAACTTTTTTATAAAAAAACATAAAAATCTCTTTTCTCTCGTACCGTAGTATTTAAGTACTCTGTGATCTTTGAAAACTAAACGATGTAAACTTCTACAATAAACACTTTGTACGCAATAAATAAAACAGATTGTAAAACGTTTAAAAATTATATTTTATTATAATATACATATAAGATTTTGCAATACATTCACTTAAATTATATACATTTTTTTAAACTTACTTGCTTTGCTGAGAAGTATTTTTTGTTGTTGGCGTGAATTGGATTTATTACCTGGTTAAATTAGTAGCAATGACTCAAAAGGTTTTAACACCTAAGTAAAAGGTTTGAGGATGTAGTAAAGTTGAATAACTATAGATAATTTATTTAAAACGTAATTATTAACCAAAAAAAAATATAATACGGTTATTACATTAAATTAAAACAAAAAATAAATTTAAAAACAAAACTTAAAAAACTGTAAATTATTCAATTTATTTCTAATTGTTAATTACTACTACTATAGTGCTTTTCTAAAGTCCATAAGTTATACATTGTTTGGTATTTTTTGATGAAAATTTAAGGATAAAAACGACAACATAAACCAAATTTTAGTAAGAATTGACAGATGCCTATGTATATACATATTAAACTAAGAAAGCAAAGGAGAATGTTACATCATTTTAAAGCACCTAACGAGTACTTTATAACGCTAGAATATTAAGTCAATACCTTTACCTATTACAAAATGGCCGTACTTTTAAAATTTACCTAATTAGTTAAATTACCTAAATACCTGAATTAGATGGCTATCTTTCCGAAATTAATTCAGTTAGATATACCAAATGTGGTATTTTCTTTAAGGTCTTTTAAATATCTTTTTATGGGTAATATAATATGCGGGGTGCATCATTAAAAAATATATATACTTTTTTTCCTACCCTGTATATTATGACCATTGTCACCATTAAAAAGATCTGTAAAAGTATCTTTAAAATATCTTTATGAAAATACCACGTTAGGTATATTTACCTAATTTCATTGGTTTCGGAAATGTGGCCATCAAGATCGGTTGATCTAGTAATTATTAAAGTACCTCCCCTTTGTAGTAGTTCATATGTTTTTTTTTTCAAAATGGCGCCCAACCCTAGTTTTTAAATTTTCATAAAAAAATACCAAACAATTCAAAAGTTAGGAGGGGTGTCCAAACGCACTGTATTAAAAAAATGTCACAATTTATCTAATTTTATCTAAAAACCGTTTTTTAGAGCAATTCTCACAAAGTATACCTTTGTGGTGTAGAAAGTTTACGAGGGTTTACTGATACACTTCAATAATATATACAGGGTAGAAACAAAAAGTTGCAGTTTTAAATGCAAAGTGTAGGTAGCGCGCTCTATTTTGCACAAAAATGTTTACTCTGAAAAACCCTTAGGTTCCAAGTTTTATTACAATATATGCATCCCTCTATCAGTACGGCGTCCGATGGTATGTACTCGCCATACACAACGGCGTCATATATTATACGCCGTTGTGTATGGCGAGGTCGTATGGTATAACGCCATAATGATTGGGATAGATTTATATTCAAAACTTATATAAAGTTATTTAAATAAATTAAAAATGTTTTTTGACAACACATACCTTCCCCATTATTAACTTTTGGATCTAGGTATGTTTGGTTTAATTCTTTATATTTTGGCATAAGGAATCTGTGGTTTCCCTGCGTGCCATTAATTGGCGGACACCCTGTATAGAATCAAACGCTGCAAAAATACGAGCCGGATGTAAATTTAAATCTATATTAACAGACAGGTTAATTTTTCAAATTAAAAATGTAACTTAACATTAAATTGTTGGGGACGTCTATACGTATAGCCCACACTTAATAAATTATACCACCAATCAACATGTTAAAAGCCTAAAAATTAAATAGTTTGTACTTATTTACAGAAATAAAATTAACAAGTAAATCGGCGCTTTATAATGCAGATTAACGGGAAGACAATAAATTAAAGCACAAAACGAATCTCCTGTTAATTAACTTAATATGTTAACACATGTTGAACTGACTCGGAAATCATTGTAGTATTACCTTATGCAAATCCGGTGTTCACACGTCAAAGGCGGGAAAGATTTTCACCAGACATTTATTATATGGTTACGTTTTTTCATAATTTTTTAAATGATTCACAAATAATTATTGGGGGCTTCCTGTTTAAAAAATATACACAGTTAGCTCCCAAAAATATTGTGCAATTTTTTTTCAATACAGGGTATCTAAGTAATTGCGGAATAACAATTAAAGGGCTTATTTTTAAACCAATTTATGACAAAAAGTTTATGTAATATAGGCCCTTAAATTCTTTGTTCTTAAGATACAGGGTGTAAAACTTATGAAGAAAAATTAATATATCGAAAACAATTTTTTCAGTAAAATTTGTTAGACTAGGTATAATTTTATTTAATTAAGTATTGGTTGTTGTTGTTATATAATTGCTAAGAAGATATTGTATTTCTCCATTTTTAGGATATATATTTGCCCAAATGTTTCTTGTATGGCCAGGACTACGAAATTCACCAGATTTAATTTTTATTTTTATAAAAACTAATCAGGCTATGTAAAAATATAAGGAAACATAAAAATTGTATGAGTAAATGTTACATTTCAAAAAATATATAAGATTTTAAAAAAGTCAGTGGCGTACATTTTTTTGTCAATAATCTTAGCTGACTAATATATATTAAGTTATGGCTACCTAGCATTTTCGGACCTATGATTATGGATCTTTTTTTATATAAAATTAACTTCCATTCCATTAAATCTTCTTATTGCGATTAGGAAACATCCTGTATAAGGTTTATATTTGAGCTTCTCATTTACTTTTAAACGGGACAAAATACCAAGGTTGATTAAATTGTAAGTTAGTAGTAGTAGTAAGTGTCAATAAAGCCACTTTTGGTATAAAAATTATTGCAGGTATGTCGTCCAATGCTAAGAGGGCACTGTTAACTTTTTTAAAAGTACAAGGGGGATCACTTATTATATTGTTTTAAATGTCCTCTAATTCTTTACATTACACCGCTTTCTTAAGAATGTTACATACCTACAAGCGTTTAATATGTAGCTAAAATGTTTTACAAACAGTATGTTTTTAGGCCTATCCTTAATTTTTGAACGGCAACTTTTAAATATCTTTAAAACCGCTAAAGCTACATTTATCAAGTTTGATATTTAAGGTGTTATGGACATTTCAAAATAAATACTGATATCGGCACTGTTGCCAGATTTCCCAGTTTAGTGCAACATTTATTTTTTTAGTTTTTTAAATGGAATGCTTCAATTTTTTTATTGCATTAAATAAGCGCATAAAACTAAGGAAGTTTTTAAATTTTTAAAGTTATGTCTCTATTAGTTGTCGAGATATGATACACTACACTTTCAGCAAAAAATATCTTAGTGCCTTAATATGTCTGAAACCACCAAAGGTATGTTAACAAAATTTGGTATTTAGGGGTTTTTCAGCATGCGTAATTGTCTAGTCAAATCAGCATTGTTGCCAACTTTTTATAAAATTGCGGCGTTGTCATATCTCGGTAGCTGGTAAAGATTAAATTCTAAATATTAAAAAAAAATAAAAGTTGGTACGCTCCTTTTATTGCAAATAAAATAAATATAGCATTTTATTTAAAATAACAAAAATATAACATGCAGAGAAAAACTGAAAAATCTGGCAACAATGACAGTATAACTGTTCAATTCTACCTGCCCAGAAAGCCTTAACTGCCAAAATTTATTAGCACAGCTTAAGCGGTTTTGGAAATATTTAAACGCATCTGAACTTTTTACCTAAAATGTGGTATTATCATATATTAACTACTGGTAAAAGTGGAATTTTAAAAATTTGTGGAATTATTAAATTTCTAGCCCTCTTCCTCTTCGTTATATGTGGATCAGCCCTTTTCCAAATTATCCAATCTATACGCATGGCATAAAATTTACTAAGAACTATGTATGCATCCCCATATAGTCGAAGTTGAGACACCCAAAGGCTGTGCAACCTTCCTTAAGCCACTTACCATTCGTTAATATTTTAGCTCTGAGCCTTCGTAAACTTTCTCTAGATTAAAAAATAATAATAATAATAATAGTTTTAAGGAAAAATTTTTTAAATTAAAATAATATTATAAACAAAAGCAAGCTACTAATTTACTAGAACATAATAAATAAAATCTTTTGCACATTTTTTTAATTAACGAAAAAAAAGACCTACTAAACTATGTATTATTATCTTGGTCATAACTGCTGGCGCAAAGGTTCAACTCCGCATGTTCACATATCAAGATAAGAAAACATATTAATGCTCGTACTAATTAGCGTGGATAAACTTCCATCCACGGTAATGAATTTGCTACAAAATGATCATTTGGGATTTTCGCACATTGTATCGCACCTTGTATTACATGATTTCAGGTAAAATCTTCTTTAAGTAAAGACGTGAGGCGCAGGAAAATTAGATACAGAGGCGGAACGCGATATTGTATACATAATGACGTACAAAAATAGAATAAAATAAATAAAATTAACACCACATAGAATTTTTATTTTACATCGTTAAAAATTACGTACCCAAATTTATTAAATAAGGGACATATTTTTTATTAATGTGTTTGTAAGAAATACATTTAAAGACGATATTTTAAGTTCCTATCCATCCTCTTCTTTGGTTATGGTTCAAGGGGATGGAGGAGGGCACACATAGTCGTTTAATCCTTTTGATACTGCAGATGTGGCGGTTATTTGCATTTTTAACAGCACGCCTCACTTTAGAGCACCGCTTTAATAAATTTTAACCTATAACACAAAAAAATCGTAAAATAATATCCTAACTTCTGTTTTTTCATGTAAGGATAAAGTTTTTACAAAAAAAATAACAAACTTTATTTAATGTAGGTACCTCTTACAAGTTCATATTTTTTGGTTTATCGGTCTTCAACTAAACTAAAGCCACTAACCTAATATTAAGTTCAAAAAATTAAACTTGTCAATCATTGACCTTGTAAGAAAACCTGCTTTTGAAGAGTTTCCAAAGTCATTTTGTAATTTTATAAAAATATGGTTAGTATGGTTTTTTTTTGGGAGTTAAACCAGAATAGAGAGTGGTTTAAACCGCCTTTAAAATGGCTCTACTCTATAAATATGAGAGTCAGATAGAGATAGCGATTCAAATGTTTTTAAAACATTTTAAACCGTATTAACACGAAAACACGCCTTAAGGTGCACGTATTTAGCTACCACGACCCGGATTTACGCTTAATATGTTTTTATCAATTGGTGACAAAAACCAATGATGTTGGTTTAACTGGGATTGGTCACATGCCTTTGTACTTCTACCTCTTGGTTTATGGTGCTTTAGGCTCTTTTTATAGAAGGTCCGTTTACTAAGTTTAGCAGGATAAGGTTTTTCTTTATGCATTTTTATACAGCAATATGCGTTTCAGTGCACTTGCAGTTTTATTATACATAGCGCTGTTTTCTTCCCGTCTTGTCCCCTCAAAACCTACATGTTTTGGGAACATTGTATAAGCTCCGGTTTTGCAACTGTTTTTAGTCCCTGGGCTACTAATGAAATTGATTTCATGATAATAACACTTTTAAAACTATTTTAGGGTTTTTTTGAGAAGTCTACCATGAATATGTATACCGCCATATATGGAAACGGCGTTTTAACCCATCCTGTCAAATGTTTCGGATATCGGTCTGGGCAAACGCGTTATTTTTTTGTCGGACAAGTTTGTCACAATATTTTACATGCATTTTTTAAACATTGTGCCGAAATTCGTAAGGGTTACAGTTACGAAACCCGCCCACTCCGATACCCAAAACATGGCCTTGGTCATATGGTTCAACTGGTAAGTATCTCCAGCCGTCCTCGGGTGAAAAAAATGTCTAGTGAAACTAATTAGTTAAAACGCGTCGTGTATTTTAATAGATTAAGATAATGCTAGTCCAAGAAACGTCTTTTGCTTAACCCATCTACATTATTGTCTATAACCATCAAACGAGTTCTATCTTGTCTTCCTGTACGCTTAATATGATAAACACGTCTTCAAATATGTCAGCAAATTTAAAGTAAATATTTTAAATTAATTTTAAAAAGTTTTTTTCTTTTAATTGGACAAGATTCTGTAGGGAAACTGCTTTTAAATCTTTTTTTTATTGTTTGCATAAGCTCTTTATCAGTTCAATTAAATACACTTTAACAAGAAACATGTCGAGGTGCACATTATTGCACTTTAGTTAAATTAATGTTTTTTGTATACGAATAACACAGTGTTTTATAGGTAAATAATAATAAAAACAATCTGTGATTAATAATATTTGGCTCGGCGAAGTATAATTTAGACAAAAATATTGTTAAAAAAATATTTTAAATAGTTATGAGATACCGTGTTTTTGTAACAAATATATATGGTATTAATAATAGGTGGGTAATACCGCGTTATCCTGATGAAAGCTGGAAAAAAGCCTATGGGCTTTAATAGATTTGGGTCAAAGACCTAATGGATGGTCTTTTTGTTGGTTACACACCTGGAAAGAATGGGACCGCTTCGGTCCTGGTCCCGGGGTATACGAGCTGACCTTGTTCAGCCCTATTGACCCCTATGAACTGGCCGGTCGCCTAATGCCTTGCCCTCATGTACGTAATAATAATAAGTAATGTAATATCAATATTTTCTTGTTGTAAGCGACAGATCCGTAACATTTCTGCGACAGTTCCAGAAAAAAGTTGAAAATTTTTAACTTTTTTACGGAATCCGTTAACTTTCTTGTTATCTTTGGTGCTCATCAGGTATTTTTGGTAATATTATTAGTTTAATACATAACCTAATTTACATTTAAATCTAAATTTATGTTTTTTGCCTCTATAAACAGACGATTTTTAAAAATTGCGACAATCCGCAGTTCCGGATTTGCGCAATTTTTGTTCACATGAGGAATATTAAGATTGGCGATTCGAGATTAGCCACTTAGAAACACAATAGTATCTTCTAAAAAGTAAAATTACTTTGCGCATAGTAAATTAATTACCTGCATAAGAAATTTAATTGTGTTAAAAGTAATAAATGAGGTACTAGTATTTAATAGCAAAAAAAAAAATAATTAAACAAAATAAGGAAGTAGCAAAAAAAATTAATAAGTTTTACGGAAACGGTAAAAATATTTATAGTCCCTGGGCCAGTATTGAAACGCATTTCATGATAATAACACTTTAAAACCATTTAAGGGGGTTTTCTTTGAGGAGTCTACCACGAATATTCATACCACCATATACAGGGTGTTTTACAACTTATTCGACAAACTTTAAGGACTAATTCTACAAAAAAAAAATGAAAAAAATTTCATATGAAGTATGTCCTAAGCGTCTTAGTTTTTGAACTACATGGTGTTAAAATTTACCACCAATTTAGATATTAAAAAAAATTGAAGGACAGCTCCTATACACCAAAAGACATCTTTTGGCATACAAAAAAAAATTTAACTAGTGTCGTTCATGAGGTATTTAAAGTAAATATAATGTAAGAAAAAAATGGTACGCCACTGCGTTTTTCTAAAATAAAAATGTTTTCATGCGTTCCCATTCAGTTTGACACTAATTTGATCTCTTGACTCTCTTTTATTTGATGCACGGTTTTCGCGAAAAAAATAAAAACCATTTCTTGGCCTGTTCAAATCCCTATGTAATTAAATAATAAAAATCGAAGGTAATTTTTTACTGTAGAATTTGATATTGTCCATACTAAATGACCGTGCCGAAAAATGGTTTTTATTTATTTACGCAAAAACCGAGCATTAAATGAAAAGAAAATCAAGAGATCAAATTTGTTTTAAACTAAATGGGAAATTAAAAAAAAAGAAATTAGAAAATGCAGTGGTGTACCATTTTTTTTCTTAAAAATATTTACTTTAAACGCCTCATGAACAACACTGGTTAATTTATTTTTCTTGTATGCCACAAAATGTCTCTTGGTGCATAGAAGGTGTCCTCCAATTTTTTTAATATCTAAATTGGTATAAAAATTATTATTAAAAACACCTTTTCTTTGTTTAATTTTTTAACACCCTGTAGTTCAAAACTAAGGCGTTTAGGACATATTTCATATAAAGTTTCCTCATATTTTTATTGTAAAATTAGCCCTTAAAGCTTTTCGGATAAGTCGTGAAACAACCTGTATACAAGCGTTACTTTTGTTGTCAGACAAGTTTACTACAATGTTTTACATGAAATTTTTAAACATTGTTCCAAAAATCGTAAGTGTTACTACAGTCACGAAACCATAAGACCCATAGTCATGTTTTGGTTATCCGATTGGGCGGGTTTCGTTTCGGTAACCCCTTACGATTTTTGACACAATGTTTAAAAATTGCATAAAAACATTGTGATAAACTCGTCCGCAGTGCCGTATTATCCATTAGGCTGACTAGGCTACAGCCTAGGGCGCCATGAAAAATAGGCGCCAGACACGGAAGTAATAGGCGCTAGACAGGGGAGTTTTTAAAAAGTTTAGGTCGGGTCGGGATTTTTGGTGACTAATTTCTCTGTGAATAAGGTGCTTTGGAATGAAATAGGTGCGAAAAGGAGGGAATGACCTTTTTTTTGTCATTAAATTTTATTTCTGGTGGTGAAGTAAGGCAGTAAGGCGCCTGGCACTCAAAATAGGCGCTACGGAGGAAACGACCCTTTTTTTTACTCTTAAATTTTTTGGTGGAAAATAGGCGCTCCGGGAATTCTAGCCTAGGGCGCCTTAAACAGTTAATACGGCCCTGCTGGTCCGACAAAAAGGTGACGTGTTTGCCTAGACCGACACCCGAAACAGTTGACATTGACAGGCTGGGTAAAGCGTCGCTTTCATATTTGGCGGTATGAATATTCGTGGTAGACTCTTTAAAAGAAACCCCCATAAAAGGTTTTAAAAATGTTATTTTCATAAAGCGCATTTTATTACTGGCCCAGAGCCTATTATTTTTGGTGCTATTATATTACAATATTTAGAAAATGTTTTCGCTATTATTAAAAATGTACTATTATCGCTGTAAACTAAATAATGACTAGCTACCTATATAGATTTATAAGTTTTGTATATCAAAAAGGGCGGTTTTCAACTTATAGAATATTTATTAATAAAACGTTTTCAAGTACCCCCAATCATTTTCTCGTTAGTACATCTACTTACTTTAACTACTTTGAGTAAAAGTTTCATCGACAAACGGTGTTGTTGGATATAATAACATATCAAGTTCTCAGCCCTAAAATTAATTAATTCAATACAAAACCTATAGCAATAAATTTAATATTCATCGTATGCCTAAAATAATATATTGTTATAATAGTATTAAATTGTATGTGCTGACATTAAAATCAATAGTAGAAATAATGGCACGATACATTCCTGCCTTGATTAAAATTGTTTGCATGACAACTCATATGAATTAAAAACGATAACTGCCTGGGTTTACAACTAACACATTATTTAAAGTTTTGTATGTATATAAAAAATATTATTGTTGTATCTTAATATCGTTGCTATGTTATTTTAAACTGAGTCTAGCTTGGCGAATGATTTGCCAGTCATTCAGATCTTGTAGGTTTTTTGGCGTCAAAGGAGCGCGCAAACAGGTTGGTTAACTTGGGCGGATGTTTGGCGAATTGATGCAAGTCTGGACGCAGCTTTAGGCTAGTCGTCTACTGGTACCGGAAACTTGGGAACTGGGTAAAAGGGAATTTAGACGAATGTCATTAACACGAAACATACGAACGACCATTGTCCATTGCCACATAATATTTGCCAAGCTCAAGTCACAAGCATTTGTTTGGACTGTTCGTACGTTAACGTGTAAATACGAATGTACATGACTCCTCGCGACGTTTTTAGTTTTATACTTAAATAGCCTTTGTTTTATTTGAACACATGTATATGATATTCCCAATTAAAAGTTAAGAGCGTAAAAAATAGCACATTTATATCCATATCTTTACTAACATCAAAAATAAGGGCCCTCAAATGTAAAAACTATTTATTAGTTTTCATTATATCTACAGCACTAAAGCCGAGTTAATAAATCATAATTTTATTTTAGTAGTAGTATTACCAGTAGTCACAAAATTTAAGATAATGCATTTAAATTGGGATGTTTATAAAAAAAAAATAATATTTTTTGTCTTAAAGACGACCTTGAAATTCTCTAAAATCAAAAACTTAATACTAAAATGGGAAAATTTATAAAATGCTTATGTGCCATTAAAAGGTTAAAACCGGCAACTCCTTTTTATTCATGTTTTCATTACTTTTTTAAATGTAGCTCAAGGATGCCACAAAAATGGCTAAATTTAATATTTTTAGCTTAATACTTTTACTAATCCTAATACTAATATTAAAATTTAATTCTAATTTATAACCCAAGCAGCAAGCTGACGTCTTATTGGCGTCTCTTTTTAGTCATTTTTGGTCATATTTGGTCAGCAAAGACGTCATAAGATGACGACAGTGACGTTAAAATGACCTCCCTAAGTTACAGACAAAAGACGTCCCGTTAATGACGTCATAATGACGTCTTTATGATGACAAAAAATTGACGCATATACTCTTTTTTCAAAAGCTAAACTGATACGATATTTTATTTGAAAATTAAAATAGGAAAATCTCTCCTTACTGCTTGCAATTTCCTTGCATTGCAAAGCCGCATCTCTCGGGACACTGTCCAACCTGGAGATGCAGATTTTTACACTAGCCGAAGATATTTCTTTCAAAGCTAATTGAGATCACCAAACGCAGACCGGTCTCGAACTATTTTGGTCTCATCGGTACGGTGTAGGCGATAAAAAACGAAGATGTTAAATAAACATAGTAGTTTATTGTCCATTACGCCATCTATTGGTAGAGTTTCTTCCTATTTTAATTTGGTAAAATTAGTAGTCCTATTTTTCTGTCATGTGATATTTTGGTTGGATTTTGACACGAATCATATAATGTCACAAAATTTTTCAGGCAGGTTTTCCAAACATGACGTCATTAGATTTTCATGAGCTTGTATGACAAAAAAATGACGTTGAAAAGACGTTGCTTCAACGACGTCAAAAACACGTCAGTAAAATAACGTTAAAATAGGGTCATAATTTTGGTCTGATGACGTCTTATGACAAAAATTACCAAAAATGACGTCATAATGACGTCACCTTGCTGCTTGGGAATATCGGCCTAACTTTGGTGCTTAACAACTCATTTGAGGAGCTTCAAATCAAAACGCAGTTTTTGATAAAGTACAATTTTTATAGTACCTTACAATTTTTACTGCGCATTTTCTATTTATGAATTATAAAAGTTTTTTAATTATATTGCAAATTTTGATAAAAAACTTTTTAACAAAAATAATCAAAAAAATTGAAAGATACTTTTATCGAAAACTGCGTTTTAATTTGGAGCTTCTTATTTAAAAGCAGATTTAAAGTTAATGCAATATACAAGGTGTTTTATGTGAAAAATGCTATTTTAATAATAAACTTAACTTGATGCTCATGTGTTCGAAACTACTCAAAACAGATACATTAAAAGTCCAAATTTTCTATAGCACTAGAAAAAATATTTTAAATAATTCTCTTTAGCTATTTAAGTTTTTTTAATGCTCTCTATTTATTTATTTTTATTATTTTTTTTTAAACTTAAAATATGAGAAAAGTAAATATTTAGCCGTTTATAAAATTATATTTTTAAACTACGTGCACTGGCACAGCATTTGTTATCAGTGAAGTAAGGTTCAGTAGAGTAGCCTCAGTAATATTGGCCCTTTAACCATGTTGAGAATACATTATAACGTTTATTTTGTTGTTATTTTTTTGTTGTTGTTTTTTTTAATTATTATTAAAAAGACATTTGTAATTATAATATTTAATATCTTATTTAACAAACTACAATTTGTTCATTAAAAAAAACTATTAAACTGGAACACAGTAATGTTATTTGTTTTTTGCATTATTTTTAAAGGGCAAAAACGCTCCTAATTTTGCATTAACAATAATAACAGTTTTTATAGCAAATACTTAATTTATACCGGTTTGTATTACCTGTACATGTGTGAAAATCAACTAGCCAACTATAGGGAATTAAAAGCATAGGAAATATTCGAGATGGGGTCCAACGAAGGACAGAAGCGGTGGGTCAGCAGCCCGCGCCCGTTGCAGCCGTGAATTACGCGAGACTACATAGTAGATTGGTGGGGAGATTAAACGTACGTATTTTCCAACGACGGCGGTTTGGTTGCCATACCGGTATAGTCCAGTAATAATACTAACCTTAAAAGATTCTTTTAAACAATTACTTTTTGAGCACTGCACCAGGAAAAAAAACGCGTTTTCTTTTTGTTAAAGTTTGTCATGTCTACATAAAAACAGTGTATAAAACTTACTGAATTATGTTACAAATCCAAAAATTAGTACATATAGAATCAGCCAGTCAGGCAATGCGTGGAAAGAAGACGATCTTAGGCGAATGCCGGCATCCAAACATTTCGGATTGTATGACTAACGGTCGCACTCACCAAGCTCTCACTAACTTTATCAGATTGATACCAGCTAATGTCAATGCTTTTTGGCATTGGCATTAGCTGCTATCAATCTGAATAGGACCGTAATCGTACTTGCTTTGATATTGCATTACTGGCCGATATACCTATAAAAGTAGATAATACAGAGTATATAAGATTATACAAAGAATAAAGATCTAGTACTCATCTTATTACTGTAAATATTTCCAAAACAATTTGAGAAAAAAACATCAGAAAAATGGTGTAAAAACCGTCATATAGACTAACATTGACAGATTAAAGAAAAAAACTCTAGAGCAACTAATCAAACAAAGCTTCCTGCATAATGATAAAATAATTATTATTTGTTGCATTGATGGCCTACGCACAAGCTAGTGAATTGGCCAAAAATTAAAATTTTATGAGGGTCTTTTTTCTCTTAAAATAGATAACAAAGATCTTACATTTTTAATTGATTAATGAAATAACAATATAATTAAAACTAATATTGTATACAAAATGAATAAAAATACCTACAATACAAAGAGTAGAGTAAACTAATGTAAACGTAGTCAGTAATGGACCATGGGAAAGCGGCATATGTGTCCAACTGGTATAAACTTATTCATTATAATTGATGGTCTAATTTCTTTGTGAAAGAAAAAAACTCTTAAAAATCTAATTATTTACAGAATTTAGATATATATACCGGGTGTCAAGTTAAATTACACGCCCCTTAACTTTTTTATTCTTATCGTACAAAATAAATAATTATATCAGTTTGTTGGGCTAATCCTTAGTTTTTGAATCAATAATTAGATTTGTAATATTTATTAAAATATACAGGGTACAAAAAGTATGTTCACCCTGTACCTTATATTACTAATAAAAAATATTTTTAGGAGCTTTATAAAAATACTACTTATCTATCTTCATTAGTTTTGTAAATATGGTCATCCAAAGAGTACCTGTAAATATCAATTACATAGGTAAGTTATATTGTGGCAATAAATGCCTAATAATTTAGTTATGGCCTATTTGCAAAACCGTTAAAGATACATCCATAAAATATAGTATTTTTGTAACGCTCTTTAAATTATCATTTAAATGGGGACTCAATATACAAGGTGTTCCATTTTAAAAAATCATAATTTTTGTCGCACCCTGTCAATCTTGGAAGAAAAAGAATTCTGATGAAAGATACAGACACTACAGAAACATCCTAGCAAAATTGTGTTTAATTTTTTTTTAACGTTAAAAAATTAAAATGTAAGGGAGAAGTAGGTTTTTAGGGTTCTAATGAAAATTAAAAAATATTTTTTAGATTTGCATCTCCATATTTAAAAAAACTAATTAAAGTAAAGGGTTTTGAAAGATCTTTTTAGTGGTATAATAATATATAGGGTGTTTCATTTCAAATCATACTTTTTGTTGTACCCTTTATATCTTACGAGATCATAAAAATTTGATTAATAATTCGAAAACTACAGAATTCACCCAACAAACTGATATTTTAAGTTATTTTATACGATAAAAAACAAAAAAATTAAGTGGGTGTTTTTTCTAACCTGACATCCGGAACATTCAAAAGAATTTTTTTGAGTTTTTGATTTTTAAAAATAAGCACAAATTTAAATAATAAAAATGTTTATTGCTCAGGGTGGGCAAAATTAAGCGTTTTTATGGGTTATCTCAGTTATTACTGGAGCTATAAAAAACCGAGAGGTGTTATGGGCTCGATTTTTAAAAACTTAAAATGACGTATTTAGAATATATATATATATAACATCGTGTTATTACCTCTTGTGATTTTTTAAATATTTAAATTTTAATAATAGCTTTTGAGCTTACCCCGTATAAGCATTTTTTTTTACAATAATATTTAAAAATAATAATTAAATGTAATAATTAAGATATTTTTTAAGATTTATACTAAGCTTTATATACTTTTAAAAGTACAAACACAAAAAACAGAAATTAATACCAACATATGTATATGCTAATTAATAAAATGTTTCTCTTATTTTTTTTATATGGTTTTATAAGATATGACCTGTTTCAAGCCTGTTATTACAACAAAAAAATATACATTTATTTTAAAACTTAAACATACTAAATTTAAAATATGTTAACAAGATCGCTATAAATGCAAAATAATATTACTTCTTTTAAAAATATGCTACAGCCTTGACAAAATAAAAAATAAAAAAATAAAAAAAAAATAATATTACACTAATTAACTAACCAGAACTAACCGAATTTAAAAAGTTAGAATATTATATATATATATATATATATATATATATATATATATATATATATATATATATATATATATATATATATATATATATATATATATATATATATATATATATTTGTTTTTCTAGTGACAAGGGCTATTTGTTAGTAAAAAAATATAAAATATACGGGGTGAACATCAAGTTGGTTTAGAAATTTTTTAACGCAAACCTGTATAAAAAATCAAATTTCTCGTATTAAAGGATATAAAGGGTATAATCAAAAACGACAATTTTTAAATTTCCCCTCGTATCTCTTGGATAAATAAATTAAAATTCCAACTATTTCATTTTAGGTTTTTTTCAAAATCGAGCCCATGATACCTATATTGGTTTTTTATTAACTCCAGTAATAACTGAGATAACTCATAAAAACGCTCAGTTTTGCCCACCCTGTACTTTTACGACCTCAGAATATTTGCCCGGTATGATAAGGTAACATTAATATTATCTGTTTTTTTTTCAATGCCTTAAAGAAACAAAAAGGTTAAAATTAATCTAAAGCTAACAAAGCTAATATCCCCTAATAAATGGCAAATATCTAGCAACAATGCGTATGTGAAAAACCGTGTAAAATTAATGCACAATTGTCAATCATGTGGCGTACAAATTGCTGCCTTTCAAATTCTGCAACACAGGTATGAGAATGCAATTTAACTGCACTTTGCTGAGTAATAAAGGCCATTTATGAAAAATGTTGAGCATGTTAAACTAAAATTGATTAAAATTATTAATTTATATGAGGTGAAGAAATATTAAATGCTTTGGTTTTTTAATATTATCACAAAGCATTATTTTGTGTAATATATTATTTAAAAAAAAAACCTATCATGCAATAAATACATTTTGTATTTAGTTATGCTAAATTTAAATTAATATCACAAATCTACTACAACACACACCCAAAGCACTATGCCCTAGATAAATTGATTCTAGAGAAACTGGGTAGTTAAGGTACCCAAACCTTAACTACCCAGTACCTTTAGAATCAATTTATCCAGGGCATAGTGCTTTGGGTGTGTGTTGTAGTAGATTATGATATTAATTTAAATCTAGCAGGTAAAAATATAGGCAAACGCTTAATTTTATTATATATTACGTTTCTAATTTTAATAATTTTATGAAAAGCTTAAAATGTTTTAACAAATAAAACGGAAAGTTGACTAAAATTACTTATAAATTATAACCACAAACTCGGTGATAGTTGGAGCAGTTGTTGATATACCTAATGCAAAATAGAAAAATATTCCTTTACATGATTACAAATTAGGTTAAATTAGTAAAGTTGTAGTTTTTTTAATGAAACATCCTGTATATTAGATCACTATTCAAAAGATCTATTAAAGAGCTTAAAAAAATACATGTGATGTACCCAAATTTTAATTGTTTGGGAAATATGGCCATCCTTAGGAATTTGATAGTAAACTGGCATTCTTTAAATAAAACTCCCTGTAAATTGCACTACCAATAAATAGATAATATGTTAAAGAGCTTTAGGAAAACACTACATTTGATATGCATGTCTGTCTTTTATAGTTTTTAAAATATGGCCATTAAAATCTAAAAAATAGTAGTTATAATGTCCATATTATCTTCGACACTAATCTTAGTGCTTATAGCTTAGAGCTCTAGATATATTTTAAATTTATTACAATTTTCAGATTTAAATTTCATATACATTAACACAGCAAAACTTAATTACAAAAACTCTTAAGCAGAAGCTTTTTAACAATAGAATGTCTTATAAACTGGGATATAGACATGAAGGTTTACAATTATAAGAAGAGCAAATATTTATAAAAAAATTAAAGCTTTATATATGATATTATATTTTAGCTCCAGCTAACAACATTTTTCTTTAAAATTAATGGTTTATGATTAAAAAGCTTTAAAAACTTTAGCTCTTAGCAACCATTTTTTAATGAGTGATAATATAACTGCTGCCTTCATAATGAAAATAGTTTTAACCCGAGTCAAAACCTAAAGAATCTCTATAGATACACAGCGTCTATAAATACTTGACCAAATTCGTTTAAAAATAAAAATCAATTATTTTAATTACAAAAATTATAACAATGAATCATTTTAAAAGAAAACGACTAAACAGGCCAAGCTTTTTGATAAATTGGCATATTAATATATGTATTAAAAAAAAACTGAAATATTGCCTAATATCAGCCTCCTTTCAGCTAAAATAAATATTCAATTTTTAACAATAACATCACATTACAATAATAACTTAATTACAATTATAGCCTTAAAAGTCCAAAGTTAGTCTAAACCATTTTTTTAATTGGTATAAAATTCGATTTTAAATAAATTTTGGTTCAGCCTAATTTCCCACGCCTTGCTTGTTAAATGTTTCTCACTTGTTCGCATGCAAATTCACTATTAATTGCATGTTACAGGCAAAACAATTGTCCAGGCTAAATAGTGTAACGGGCCACGTTAAGGAATTGTTTCATTTTAAAAAGTGACTGTTTATTTTGCATGTTTGTTCCTGATTCTCCGTTAACTATTTTAAAAGTATCAAAAATTTTACATTCCTAGTATTCGTAGTAAAAAGGTTATTTTACAGGGTGCTTTACAACCTATCAGTAAAAAGTTAAAGGGTACCCACCAAAAACAAAAAAAATGTGAAAAACATAAGCCAAGTTCAGTTGTACCAAAACTGTGCTTGGCTGTGGGCTTCTCCGCAAAAAGAATGGAGATTTAAAAATGGGTGCCAAGTTTTGTACAAAATCCAAATATGTATGGAATCTTAAAGTAGGTTAAAATTGACTTGGCCAGTTTTCATTACATCAGTCATTTTACAAAGGTTATTTAACTTATTTAGACTCTTATTTAATGCTGATAAAAAGTGGTAAAGTCATATCTAACCTATTTTAGGATCTTATAAATATTTGGATTTTGTACAGAGCTTGGCGTCCATTTGGATTTCCATCTTTTTGCGGCGAAGCCCACAGCCAAGCATAATTTTAGTATTGGACTTGGCTCACCTTTTTCAGATTTATGTTCGTTAGGATTTGGCTTTTATTTGTCCTTATGGATATAAATAAACACACCTAGTTTCATTTGCTTATGTTAAATAAGTTTTGAGTTATAAAGGGATAAAAAGTGGCACCAAGTGGTTCGTGTAATATGACACGCGGCGCTGTAACCAGTTCCTTTGCCTGAACTTGCCTGACCTATTTTTATACAATCGTTTAGCTTATAAATAAACCCATACTCTTTTTATCACAATTTAAACACCCTGTATAGTTTTGACTTTTTTTAATGCTGCCAATATTAGTACGTTATCTTTAACCCTAATTTTTGGAAACGAAATCTCGCAGGTTTGCAA
Source organism: Listronotus bonariensis (assembly GCA_014170235.1). Classification (NCBI taxonomy): domain Eukaryota; kingdom Metazoa; phylum Arthropoda; class Insecta; order Coleoptera; family Curculionidae; genus Listronotus; species Listronotus bonariensis. Next base: position 22,561 of record JACEGR010002025.1, read on the forward strand.
TTTAACCCAGAAAAACAATTTAAAACTCTTTTTTTATGTTAAAAACATTTTTTTACACGCAAACTAAAGACGTATCAAAAAGTAAAATTAACTTACTTTAAAGGTAAAATTTATTTGCCCAATTTTTAAATTATTTTAAAGAACCAAATATATATGTTTCTTTAAATTAAACCCCTATGTTAAAATTTAAATTAATGCATTTAAAAATAACCAAATATCTACAGGATAATGATATGATGATATGATGATGAATGATATATGATCAGATCAAAATGTATGTCTTAGATAATCATAAGTTTACAACAAAAATTTAAATAAACCATGTATAAAATTTTTAAACCCTTTTTAAAATAATTTCTTTGTTCCATAGATTTATAACGCCTAACTCTAAGGTTAAATAGATAATGCACGCATAAGTAGCCCGAGGTATTCTACCCACACCCAATTTTTCATTTTTTTTTAAGTTGCAAATCTGCATCAAGTCTGTAAGAATCTTTTAACTACGTTATTAAGAATAACAATCGCATTGTATGTGTGGGACGATCTATAGAAATTTCTGAAAAAATTCTGTCTAGGTATACGCGTAGAGGAAGATTTACGGCGTTCAGATCTGCTTCCTTTCGGTCTGTAATTATGCATGTAACGGCAATTATTTAAATAGATTTTTCTTGAAAGATCGTTTACAACATGATTTCCTGAAAATTATAGCGCGAGCAAGTGGGAGTATGTTATTTACCTACAGGTTAAATTACGGCTAAAAATATTGAATGAATTGACATGAAGGTTTACAATTATTATAAGAAGAGCAAATATTTATATAATAAACAGTCAAAAAAGTCGGGTAATACCATATTATGGTATAAAAGTATAAAAGGCTTTTATTTATTTAGTTATTAACATTAAGTAGTTTAGCACATGTTATTACCCGACTTCTTTTTTATTATTATTATTAATATTATTTACTCTTTAGTGAGCTTTATTATTGTTTTAAAATCGGTTTAATTTATTTTTAACTGTTTATTTTTCGCTTTTAGGTTTCATATTATTACTCAGTATTTAAAGCGAATTAAAAATAAAATATTTAACCAACCAAAACTAACCATGACCCCCCCAATGTGACAGCTTTGCATTTTTTCTTATCTTTGGACAATCCACGAAGGCTGAAAGCCTAAATACTAACGTACTGTGGGTGTCTTAAGCAAGGTAAGGGGAAGTTTGTTAACACGGGAAGATTTGGGGGAGAAGGAAAGACCTCCGCTGGCAGTAGGTTCCACAATCTAGAAACGCTAGGGATAAAAGAATGCAAGAGGAGGGACTATACTGGATAATTCATCGGAGCAGAAGCCGTAAAAGTATCTATAAAAGAGCGATAGATCTCCCACAGCTCGACGATGGGCAAGAGAAGCAAGTCTTTGAGTAAGTAATGGATCATTAATAAGACGAACAGCTCTTCTTTGAATGGCATCAAGAATGCTGAGGGTTGTAGGGGATGCCATTCTCCAGACATGAGAACAATATTCCAGGGAGGGTCGAATTTGGGACACATACAAAGTGTATAAATTGAAAGGAGAAAAATACTTTTGGCTCGGAAAAAAATCCAAGCGTTTTTGTAGCCGCGGTGGCTATAGATACAATGTGTTTATGCCAGTTAAGATTATTCTCAAATGTGACGCCCACAAGGTTAAACGTGCCCCCGCTCTGCAAAACCTGGCCACTCATAAGCACAGGGTGAGTGTTTGATGATTTTTTCGCGACAAGGAACATAATTGTGTTTTGGATACATTAAATTGAGCGATATTTTTGGCGCTCCAATCCAATATCAAATTGAGATCCTGTGAAAGAGATATCTGCATCGCCCTGCGTTTCCTTTCCAAGTCGGATCGAGAGATTGATTTTAGAACCTGAAAAGTGAAGTGAAAGGTACTATCGTCAGCATAGCTATGAATGGGATTGATTGTGGAAGAAAGAAGGTCATTGATGTAAAGAAGAAACAAAGTTGGTGCTAGTACCGGACACTGAGGCACTCCAGCATTAATTTCGTGAAAGCTTGAAAAGTAGCCATCAACAATGACTGGTATACGTCGATTAGAAAGATAACTGGTGAGCGACGAGCATAACCTCTTTTAGTTCGGTGAAAAGGGTAATTTTGCTCCAAGCTTGTCGATTCTGAATGCGCCCCTTTATTATCGAGCATATTCCCTACCTAGAGGCAGCTACACACAACGTACGGCAGAGAGAAAAAAATAGGTCTAGTACCTTTCTTCTTCGCGAACCTAACTTGGGTTTTTATGGCACCACCGCGGAAGTACACTCTTTCAAGTAACGAATTAATTTTTAAAATCGGTACACAAACGCCGGAGTAATTGCGTAACATACATACAGGTGAATTGAAAAGCTTCTCGTTTCTGAAATCGGTTAAAAATTAATAGTTTTTAATATAATTTTGTGTTTTACTTTTGCAACACTTTGTTTAAACAATAATAAGGATTTATTGTTTAAAAAGCTTTAGCTATTAATTTCTCTTAACAACACATTTTTTAAAGAGTGATAAAGGCTGCTGGCCTTCTAATGAAAATAATTTTAACCAGAGTTAAAACTTAAATAATCACTATACCTTTCGCCTACAAAGACTTGCACAAATTAGTTTAAAATCATTTAATTAAATTAAATTAAATTAATTAATCACATTAAATTATTTTAAGAAAACCCGACTAAGCACGTCAAGCTTTATGTTAAATTGCGCATTTTCATATTATTTATTTTACTAATACGGTGCATCCCAAAAGCTGTAAAAATATACAGCTTTAATTTTACACAATGAATCGGGGCTTAAGCCCCTACACCCATAAAAACGGCAGGCTAGTTTTTTGTGTCAGATATATTTTGGGATAAAACTTTATTTTTAAATACCTAGTAAAATACTTCATGACTTCACGTTTACCTGAAGGTCAGAACAGATACAGAATTATCGTACCGATGTAAAAAGTAAAAAAGAACGATGTCATTTAATTGTTACAAGGTTACCAACGCAGGTAATATGGTAATGAATTAATTGCCGCCGTAAAATTCTTTAATTCTAAATGTTTTCTACTTGATTAAAAAATGTGCGTTTTTGCCAATTATGCTATCATGCGTTGTAGAATTTATGTTGCTAGGACTCTGTTTTTATTATGAGTACTGGGAGATAATTTTTAAGAAGTAAAAAAAAAGGTTTTTAAATAATAATTTTTATAATCCGCATCCAATTCTAATAAAATTTGGCAGCAATATTTTAATTATTAGGAGGCAAATTTAGTTTCAAATTAACTTTACTTAACCAGAAAACTAATTAATTTGGTCCATCTGCGTTTCGAGGGGCATCTGAGCTAGTCTTTTTGGCAAAGAAAATTGTTTGCGACTCAACAAAAATATATTTATAAGGTCACCTAATATATTAAATTATTTTTCCTATTTTTGTTGTGTGGTCTAAGATATGCAATAAAGTAGATTTTGTTTAAACAACTAAACAAGATACAAAAAGAATCTTTAACTGTAAAAACTGTATTTTCACTTAAATAATTTAAAATGCATTGCATTTATTTTTTCATTAAAAATATTAGTTCAGCTGTCCCTCGAGACGCAACTGAACTTAATAAAAGTATTATTAAGTGCCAAATTCGCCCCCTAATACTGTTAAAGATACTACCAAATTGCATTAAAATCCGATAGGGAATATTTAGGACATTTTACAAAAAAAAAAATTTTTAAAGGTAAACTCTTTACATCTTTAATTAACGTATTCGCGTAACTTTATTTATATGTGTCTTAAATGTTAAATTCGTACCATATGGAAAAATTTTTAAAAATTAATTTTACGAAAAAAATTTATTCCTTATAATTACAATATACAAATTATTTTTTGCAGTGATATAAGAGGTATGTTAAAAAAATTGAACTTTGCTTAAGAGGAAAGTACCTTTATTTTTCATAATATCGAACATGTTTATAAAGAAAAGATGTTTTGAATTAAGAATGACATTTAAGTATGCAAACTTTTTTATTTAAAAAAAACCTTTTTCTTATCTTATATCGAAACTTATCATGTAAAAAGCTTAAGAACTGTCAAAACAGCGAACAGTCACAGAAACGCTAGTTATGACAGAAAACAATTTAAAAAAGTTTTTGTTAATATTACCTAGATTGCATATTCGAAAGGTATTTTTAATCCTTAACGTCTTCTCCTAATAAAATTTTTTAATATAAAAAAGCTACTTTCCTCTTAAACAAAATTCATAGCTTTTGACATACAAGTTTTTTTGTAGTTCCTAATAATGTGTTAAGCAAGTTAAAACTATTATAATATAGGAGAACATTTAAAAAGAGACATTTAAAGTGTTTTTGGTTTAATTATGTTTTTAAATGTTAAAGCAAAGCCTGTTTCTATATGAAACTAACTTCAAGTGTTTTAAAGGCGGTGAAAAACTTGCCCAAGATTCTACTTAAAACTTCGCCAGCTAATTAATTTTGTATGCATGTAAACTGTTTAAATCAATTTATATTTAAATTTTCACGTAACAATACTAAGTCTGTGTTATAAAACATATTATACTACATCTTCTTGTTTTGTAAAGCGCGCTGTTGTATAGAAAATAAGTGTTTTATAGACAACCATTACGATTTATGATTTGGAAATAACCATTAAATAATGTTAACATCATTATAATTAAAGACTTAAAAAAACTTAATTTTAATTTTCATATTTATAATATTCATTGTCTTAGGATATATGTAACAAGGAGATATAATATGACAAACACTGTTTTAAATTTTAAAACGGCAGTTCGGCGCAGGCGCATAACTACGATTCTAAATTTTTATTTATCGGAAAAATAAGACACAGGACCAACACCAAACATATACCTGATACTATTAACCTAAAGGGGGTTAAGAATTTTTGGAATTTTCGAAAAAAGGTAATTTTTTGGTTAGTCTCCCCTCCCGGAAAAATCAAAACTTTTTAACGAAAATCCTTCATTTTTATTTTTTTCGTAAATTTAATCAAATTTTATTAACAAATATCAAATTTTATAAAATTATCTATATTAAAAAAAATTTATAGCTAGTTCATTTTTTTTAACACAATGTAAGTTAAATAATTTAAAAAAAAACTTGTTGAAAACTGCATTCAATAAGTAATATTTTTTAGATTTTTACTTATTTTTACAAAAAAAAATCCTATTTTTACACGGTGTAGCGAACAACATCACATTGAAACAAATTATTATGCATCAAAACTCATAAATGAATACTATAACGTGCCCTATGGAAAATCGTATTTACATTTGCCTAAAATCTCTAGCAGATATCTGACCACATGTGGGCATTTAATAACACAAATGTCAAACACAAATGCTCGAAACCCCAGAGTAGGGCACATTTGTAATACGGCCACAATTCGCCGTATATGCCGTCGAACTTAGGAAAGTAGCAATGTTCTTTGGATAATCTATTGCAATTTGCTGGGGCAATTTTGAGAAAGGGATTTAGGAAAGGGTTTTGTATCATAAGTCGTAATAGTAGTTGTATATTTAAGTAAAAACACTATATCTTCCAGTACAACGTATAATCGGCATTCACCTACCAGATCGGTAAAATAATTATTAAATATGAATATGATATGAATATAATATAATAATTATTCAAAATCAATAAAATTTGTAAATTTTCTATGTAAAAAAACTGTTTACTTAAATAAACAAAATTACGTGGTGACAAAACATTTAGCCCTACCGTGGAAGTTGACAAAAATTAACGCTTAATAAATTGTCTAGGGTTATATTAGAAATTAAAGAAACCTTAAAAAGTAAACATAATCCAAGTTATTTAAATAAAATTTAGTTCGTTTTTTTTTCTATTTATTTTAATCATTCCTTAAGAAGACGGTAAATAATTAAATGTTTTTTAAACATAAAAATTGCTTGACATGTTTGATGGAAATTTAGATTTATAACCTCTTTGACAAGCATGCTTAAAGGTATGTTGTTGGCATTTCTTAAATATGTTCAGTTTTTTTAAATGTTTTTATAAAGTTATTACTAACATGTCCGAGTTAAAGTTCACACGAGGGCCACACATAACCGCACCGCACGACTAAACTAAACACAATTGACAAAAAATGATACTGGTTTATATTATTAAGAAGCTGACGCTTGATTTTTAAACCCAGTAACGTATAAATCTAAATATGCTATGGTATTACAGTGAGTGTTATAAGATCCAACCATTTTACCAAGAGGCGAATTTTGGCCGTAATTTGTATTTCTAACAGGCACAGAAAAAAGTTCATTAAAGTGTTTTGTTATTATTATGAAACTTTATATTTCTGTACATCTCTGGGACAAATGCATGCCTTTTTATTATTTTAAAAAACATGGTCAGATCTAAAATAAATCTTCTGTCTCTAAGAGGTGGGATGTTAAATATCTTCATAATGGGAAAATAATTATTATTTATGTTTATATTTAATTTAAAAGATAAATAATTTTAAAATTATTGTTATCACAACAAGAACACAAGAATTATTATTTAGATGTAGTAAAATTTGTTTTTTTTTAATTCTTCAGTTTTTATCCTAATTCTTTTAATATTCCCATTCCCTAGCCCTTTATTGTAAATAAAAATAAATAATCAGTCAGCAAGGTAAATTTTTTACATTTTCTAGAAGCATATTAATGTTACTATCACAATCATCATAAAAAAACTAAAAAAGATTTTGGCTAAGGAAGCTTTCATTCCAGACTCAAAATAAGGAACAAAAGTTTTTTTGTATCTTCATGGCATCGTAATAAACTATTATTTATGTTTGTATTTAATTTAAAAGATAAATATTATAAATTATTGTTTTCACAACAAGAACACAAGAATTATTATTTAGATGTGGTAGAATTTGTTTTTTTTTAATTCTTCAGTTTTTATCCAAATTCTTTTAATATTTCCATTTTCTAGCCCTTTCTCCGTGTATATCACATCTTTATTATTGATAAAAATAAATAATCAGTCAGTTAGGTAAATTTTTACATTTTCTAGAAGCACATTGATGTCACTATCACAATTATCAGATAAAAAAATCGTCATAGATTTTGGCTAAGGAAGCTGTCATTCCACTCATAATAAAGAAAAAAGTTTTTTTCGTATCTTCAGGGCATCGTAATAAACTAAATGCTCGGGTCACCTGAATTCGATAAAAAATTTATAATTTATATTAATTAGTACATTTAAACCTTTATTAGGTTGGATCGTATCAAAGTACTTTCAAAAATTTCAACGAATTTAATATCTATACTGGCTAAATAGTTATAGTTTCTAGTAGTTCCTTGTTGTTTAAATGGACGTTTATGCTTTTTGCCTATCTGACACACATATAGTGTTCAAAATTTATAACGAACACATTTATTAAACATTTTGCTTACGCTCCAGTTAGTTTCAGAACTGCGAGATAAATCTTATATAAAATTTAATTTTAACGTTTTTCCTGATCATTTTCCTTAGTTCATTTGCACTGAAATTTATATGTAAATATCTCTTGATTCTTTTCCTCATATTAAAGATAGTGTAAGTCACTTTCCACAATATAACTTATTACTTTTTTAAACATTTAAAGAAAACAAATACATGAAGACAATTCAATAAAGTAACCCTTAAACTCACGGCGTAAAGCAATTAAAAACTGTAAAAGACATTACTTGCCGATTTTCCTTGAAAATAGTTACGCCAAGAAGACTGAAACAGGATAGCCTTTGTAGAAGAAAATACCGCAAAAATATAGTTACAAATGCTCTACTCACATGGTCAAGTTTTGAACCGAAATGGGGTAGACTTTGTAACTGTTTTTTTTTGCAAACAAAGACTTACCGAGTTCAGACACGGTCTTGACTGAACTGATATAGGTTTTGGAAATTCGCCATCATGTCCGGATTAGTAATAGTAGGGGGAAGTGAGACAGATTGATTCGAACAAATTCAAAAGCATTAATATTGTTAAAAAATATATTACTTGTCTATATCTAATGAATTACAAAAATACACCTATAGTTTTAATTGCCCAATTTTTAAAAGGGTCATTAAAACACCATCATGATACACACTACTTACATACACGCATAACATACTTCTAAAGTGCTATTTCTACTACAGTAGTTGTCTGTTATTTTCTTGTTCATTTTTATCAATCTAAGTCTACTTAACTTCTCGTAATTTTACTCGTGGGAATACCTTTGTAACAATTAGACGCGAGTGCTCTTCTATCTTGATTTAACAAATTGCTTTTACTTTTATGACGCGTTGGTATTATTTCGAAATAGAATAAACTTGATCGACAAAACATCCATTTTTGTTTTTGCTTTAAGTTATTGCGTATTGTAAAGATACTTTCGTAAAGTAACCTTTCAATAAACAGAATGCAGGGACAGGGGTCTGTCAATATTTTGATCCATTTTGATCGCGAATACCTTTAGAACAAATAAAGGTATAACGATGCAGTTTTGTAAATGGGCGTAAATAAGTCTCTCTCATATTCTAGCTATTTTGTTTAAAAATCAAGGCCGATTCTTTGACATCCGGCAACTTAGGTATTTTAAATAGAGTACCTACTATCTATTCTATTTAAAATACCAATTCGATACTCATATAATGTAAACTACCTTTTGTAAAAAAATATTCTTTAAACTATGGTTCTTTTAAAGAAAATCGCATTTATCTACCTCCAAAAATTGACTGCGTTGCAAATAAGGACATAAGTTGCTTTCCCACATTAGGTCTATACGGGGTCACCGAAATTAAGTGTCCGTCATTGGTAACTTCGTTATAACTCGAAATACGAAATAGTTTAAATTAGCAAACTAGTAGCATTTGTCACGCTCTTTAAATTAAGGATTTGATATTGCCATTGTTTCAGATTTTCTTGGTTTGCGCTACACGTAATATTCTTGGTGTCTTAAATGGAATGCCCTATTTATTTTATTTGCAATAACAGAAGCGTGCTGATAAGATTCCAAATTTTTAGAATTTAATTTACCAAATCCCGAGATATGACAACACCGCAATTTCATTAAAATTTGGCAACAATGCTCATATTACTGATCAATAAGGCATTCTTAAAAATATTTAGGCGCTAACGTATAGAGACAGCATTTTGAAAATTTGGAAACTCTCAAAATTTGATCCGATCAATTTAATGCAATAAAAATAAATAGGGCATTTCATTTAAAAATTTGAAAAAAAACGTTTACCACAAGACTGGGAAATCTAGCAACAGTGCCAGATAACTTTTTAATTTAAAAATCCAAAACACCTTAGATACCAAATTTGGTAAATGTGCCTTTAGAGGTTTTAAGGATATTTAAGCGTTGCAATACTTTTTACTAAACCAGTATGTGGCCGTTGTAGTTCAAGCTACTAGGATGTATAAAATGTTATAATTAATGGTATTTTTCAGTTGCACTAAACAATTTAAACGCAAAGATCGCGAAAACAGTTGCTCAAAGCGATATAAGTCTCAACTGTAGCAAACTACCTAGCAAGGAACAGCAATAAACTTTAACTTTTAGAGATAATTTCGACTTGTGGAGGTTCAAGTTATATAGGTTTGACTGTATTTATAATGTATCAATACTTATAGAAATAAATTAAAAATATATATTTTTTTTTTCATTTCGACACCCTGTATCTTCCTTATTTTTAACTTTTGGATATAGGCAAAGGCAATTGTAGTTTTTACCATTGACACCCCCTGTGGACGCTCGCTTGGCTTTTTGTACACTCCGAAGACAATACGTATAATTTGCCGCTTGATACATTTTGCAAAGCGAGCTACCACTCTGGGTATCAATAGTAAAATTATAATTGTATTTGATGTAGGTATATTTTGGCATAAGAAATTTGTAGTTTATCTTTGCAGCATTAATTAGAGGACACTTTATAAATACATATTTGTTGTAGATCTCATGGGTGAGTTTCTAGATTAAATAATTTAAAAATCCCAGTTGCTTCAATAAAAACATTTTTTTTTTGTTTTTTTTTTTATCATCTAATCATTTAATTTAATTAAATGTCTTATTATACCATTATGTAAACGCGTTAAATATCATGTTAAAAAATTTTACTAGAATTTCTTGATGCTAAAGTTTTACATTCGTCAGTCGTACAAAGCCGTGAAGTTTTTGTAAGATTTGAGCGTTTTCCATATCAGCAACATAAATCTTTCTTCCCACACGTCATAACGTATGTATAATCGTGCGACTCTTTACACGATTTAAGACACATTGGGCCGCCCAAAAACAATGGCCCGAAACATGATTAAGCTAATGACCGCCTCCTGATGTTACCATTGTCTTAAGCGATATCTCTTTCACCTTTTTGTTTTACCTTGTAGTACGGTACTTAAGTGGTTTAATAGATCAACGGTACTGGGTGTGATAAAGAGACACTAAATAAGCTTTTTGCGATAAACGAAATATGCGTTTCATTATATGATACATACCGGGTGCCTAGAAAGATTACTAACAAGCATGTTATTTTCTTAAAAAGTGTTACAAAATTATTTTGATGGGATGTATAATTGGATAGGATGCAAATTGCTGATGTTTTAGATTTTATATGGCACATCCGGTTTAATCAGAAGTGCTCTCAACTTTGCCATTTTATATAAAACACCCTATATATTGTTAAAAAATAAAAGCAGTTTCAAAAAATATATGTACCACGTGAAATTTCGAAGAAAATGGCGTCAAAATTGTCATGTTAACCGCCACTTTTACCGATTTGTTTAAAAACAAATGACGGTAGAATACGAAAACAGTGATAACATGTTAGGACTTGAATACGGTTGGGGATAGACGTCATCAGAAACGTCATGTATTAGTAGAAAATAAAGACAATGGAAAATTAAAAAACTAGTATTAATAAAATCATAACATTGTGTACCACCTTCAGAAGATCCTTTTATTATTTAATAATTACACTTCGGTTGTTATTTCTTTAGAGTTATTTACATAACTATACTTAAATTATAACGAAAAATGGTTTATTTTTATTGTAAAAACTCCTTGTGACTTTCTACGAAAAATTTTGTGTTTACCAAAACGTTATGTTGGGCCAAAATTTTGTATTTATGTTTTAAATGTTTTGGGCTCTGTAATAAAATTTCTTATTATAAGAATTTCTGCCAAAAGTGCTATTTAGCTGCAAAAGTTAATTTTGTATTAGGTTTATTTATAAACTAATGGAAAAATATCTTCAAAATGTTCATTAATTTCAATGAAAAATAAAGTTACTAGTTTTTTATGAACAGTAAATTTATCTTAAAAATATCTATAAACTAAAGAAAAAATATGTTTGGGTATAAACCTTATTTAAGTAAGTATATTTTATTTTTGTTACATAATTGCTAATTAAAAATTATAAAACCTATTTTTTTCAGAAAAAGATCCCGCAATGCTTATTTTATGGTCTAAAAATATGCAATTAAGTGAATTTTACTTTTTTTCTCTTAAACAATATACGGAAAAAAATTAGGAGACATAGAAGCAGTATTTTTATTTGCTTAATCTAAAGAAAGCATAAAAATTTTACACACATTTACACAGTCAGTGGCGTACCGTTTATTTGTTGGAAATATTCCTTGAGTTGCCTCTCGAGACTCTCCTGGACTTACTAAATGTAATTAAATACGTGATAAATTACTCTTTTATAGTTATTAATAATATTGCCAAATTAAAATAAAATTGGGTAAAAATTAGTTAGAATATTTAAAAAAAAATGTTTGGGACATATGTTCATATGAAGTTTTTTTCTTGTTTTTGGTGAAAAATTACCTCCCAAAATTTCCACCATTGGTTTGGAAACACCCTGTATAGTGTGGATTAGTTAACTAACGATTTAATTTTTTGTACCCTCTGAACTTTTGCTAGGTAGTTTATTTGCTGAGATACAAAGCGATGCAGCACAATAAGAGCAAAATCACGGACATAATATACCACCTGTTATTTAAAAAATAATCTCAAAGAAAAGCGGCCGCAACCGGTTTTTAAGTTGTAATTAATATCTAATCGATTGCCGTAATGTACGAATCAATCAGTTGATGGTTGATTAATTAACTTGTGCAGGAGAATGTTTTCCGCATGTCGTGGCCACGTAGAATGCCGCTGCGCTTTTTGATATTCTCTTTGTTATTATATTTAATATATAATTAATTGTTTTTGTGTGTATAAATCAATTGTCAACGGTATTCAGTATGTTTCAGAAGTAATGCGAATTTACTATTATATTCAAAGACAATAGAATAGTGGAGCATAAGTAAGAACTAAATTGATAAATTAGTATATTAAATGCAAATTATATAAAAACTCCGAGAAGTTAAAAAACTTGATTAAACTGTTTAAATACCAATTTAGAACCCGTGGCATTAAAGAAAATGTTACTCCAACTATTTAAGTGTAAAAAAGCATCAGAAAGTTTTTGCAAAAGATAAAACAATGCATGTTATTCATAATTTCTGTTATTTATAATTTGTTTTCTTTATTAGGTTCTTCTTGTATATGTATTTATCACTAGATTACTTATTTATTTGAGCTTTGGCTCAGTTACTTAAGCGAAAATAATGGGCCAACTTCGGAATCAGAGATAATAAGCTGGAAACTAGTATGCTTGTATTTCTTTTGGCGTTTTTGGGTTGTGTCAAAAGTATCATAAAATCTCGTACCTGCATTGTTAGTAATTGACGACCAAAGGTCAAAATATTGTGTTTTTTGCAATTTTTTCGATTTTTATTGCTCCAGTAAAGTAAACACTCATTACTGATATTGTAAATTAAAAAAATTAAATAATAGGTAATTGTTTTAAACATTTTTTCATAAACTTAAGGGCTCTTAGGATAGAGTGAGCAATATACGTTAATCCAAACTGAAAAGTAAACAGGCAGTGCGTGGAAAGGAGACGGTCTAACGCGAATGCCGGCATCTAAACATTTCGGGTAGGATGACTAAACGTATTCGCTTTGTTGTTGCTTTAATACCTTTAAATTTAGTTAAAGTGTATACTATAAAACGGAATTTAAAAAATGCTTAGAAATCAATTGGTGCGGGATCCAAATTAAGGGCAGCCTTTACCATCTGCTTAACGAATAAACACTCCTTTTGATCAAGTTAGATATGTATGTAAATACTATGTATCGTGCATGGATTAAACATTTCCGATTGTTAATTGGGTACACTATATCCAAAAAGAAGTTGCATATCACCTAAAACAAAATAAAGAAAAGCCCTCAAATAATTCAAAAATCCCAATTGAAAAGTCAACGTATCGGTTACGTCCACGACCGTTAACAAGATGGAATTTAATAAAAATTAAAATAAAAAAATAACATAAATTTAAAGTACAGCAAAAGGCCTATTATCTTTAACCTAATTATTAAGTCCAGTGCCACCTCGAGTGAACAAGTATTTTTAACAAAAATATTGTACGTCACTGATTTTTGTCAAAATTTTAAAAGTAAATATGTGTTTAAAATAAACAAATAAATAACATTTTTAAATTGCATATTTCTGGGCCATTCAAGAAATATAACGGCAATTTTTTTTAACAAGGTAATATTATTTTTTTGTAGCCAAACATGTAACAACAACAACAATAAATAAATTTGTATCTGGTCTAATAAATTTTAATAAAATAAGTAGTGTTTCCCAAATTTTAAGGTTTTTAATAAAATGTAACACCCTATATCGTAATTGATTTTTACTATAAAATTTGCATATAGATAGGCTCCCTTTTAACACAATTAGGAAACACCCTATATATAGGGCTTATAGGTTGCCCACAAATGATAGTCAAGACTATAATTAGTTTTAAAAAAAATCATCAAATATTATTCATCCTGCATAATGTGAACCTTTAGTTTTTATAAACGAGATAATGTTAGTTACCAAAATATGTACTTTTAATAATACAAAATATACTAAAAAATGTATTTTTTTTAACAAATATTAAACCTGATTTTAAATTGGTCGTGGTCGTTGTACTGCTAGCCAACTAAAATGATATCTAAGTAGATAAGGGTAAAGTTCTTATTAAACTTTTTGCTTAAATTACTTCCATTATTTTATACTAGCATCGCGTATTAAATAATGATACCTAAACTAATTAAAAATTAAAAAAAAGACAAATATAACAATAAAGGTTTTTAAGATTAATTATTGGTGGTTCTATTAAAAATAAAAGGAATGTTAAGACCCTCAGAATATTAGTCCATTAACGGCTCGAGTATATATCTTATTAATATTTATTTAAGCATTGGGTGTTTTTACCTAAAAATATTTATTTAATATAAAATAATATTAATTAAATATATTTTTTAAATTATAGCGCCATTGTTTTGTTTAGTAAACAATCAATAAGGATTTAACATTGCTTCAACTTACTAATAAGAATAGCGAAACTTAAGCGTTAGTACGTGCAAATGTCACCGCTAGGATTTATGGCACTTAAAGTCGTGCGTGGTCACTTTACAAGAAAATAGATGTGCCAAAATATCGAAAGGTTTATTGAACGCACAAAATGTAAATTAAATATTATAACTGAAGACCAGTGTTGTCTTATGACTTTTCTTTAAACGAAAAGGTACTATACTGGCTAATATTCATAATTAAAGATAATTTCATTAAGTAAGGGTACATCGTAAAAATTAAATCCGATTAGACGGATCGCATTGAACCTAGTACTGTGTTCTTTTTTAATCTGACAAAAAGGAATATACAATGACAAAAAGAGGAAAAAATAACCTTCTAATCTTAGTTTTGTGGTATTTTTCAATTATTATTAAATAATTTAAAAAAAAGACAAAATAATAACGGGTCATATAAATAAATAGAAACAAATGCTTATATTTACAAAATTTGAAGTAAATGCTTCACGGAATATAAATAAAATTGCTTTGTTTAAAAGTATAAGCAACTGCTCATGATATAAAAGGATTTACTTCAAACGTATAAAAAAGTTGCTGTTAATTCAGTAGCATCACTGTAAGAAGTTCCTGTCGTTTCTTTTACACATTTGTTTGATTAAGAGCAAAAATTGGCTGATATAATGAATATTCGAAATAAAAACTAAAAAAATACTACTGCGAACGAGTAATTTTTTTTAAAGTTTTTGTCGGTTTATAAAGAAAAATGTGGAGTGTGTAGCTCAGAACCACATAATATTATGTAGGCGGTATTCTGAAAAAAAAATTCTACAAAAGCATAATAAGTTAATGTTGTCATAATTCGATATTATTATTTAGTGTAATAAAAGAATTTTCTTACATGCTGTTTAAAAAAAAATCTTTGTCGTAACCCCAAATATAATATTTAAAATTTAACGTTTTTAAGAAACTAAACACAATTAATTTAATTTCTTCATAACCACTTGACTTAAAATAAACCGTTGTAGGTTAATCATGGCACTCTAGAGTGATATTAAAAAAATTGACAGCAAAAGTGACATATAAGGTGTCATTGTATTAGAAATGTTATATTCTATCTAAAATAAAATAAAATATACTGGTGGTGTCATTTAAAAGTTAGGAGTAGCATTCATTTTTGGTTAAACCGGAAGTAATAAAAAACAAGTGAATACAGCAATCAATCCACAATTATATCAAATAACGACATACCAAATTTTACTTTTCTATCTTAAAAGGTTAAAAAGTTATAGAGGGAAACCTGTTAGAAATGCCTACGAATTTCCACACTTTAAGCTGTTTTACTTGACTGTAATTTTTCAAACCTTTTTAAAACCGTAAATATCGTACAAATAAAACCCACGATCGCATAAAAATAAATTTAACTTGTTTGAAATACAGGATTGACTTACAGAGTTCAATCCAATCCTTTAAGTACTCAAGCGGAAACGTGTATATCGCAATTTTTCGTCAGAATAAGTGTTATCCAATTGGTTGAATCGGATTTAGTAACAATGTACACGTACCCATTGTCGTAAAAAGTTGTTTTAACACCGTTTTTAATAAATCTTTGATAGTGTTTTATGTATTTACAATTACGTAACAAAAAATAGATAACTATGATAACACTTGTCAACAAGTGCAAAATAACTAACTTAACCTAAGATTAACTGTATTAAATATTATGCAATGCATGACATGCACCCATTTAAAACAAAGTATTTTTATTCTCTTAATTTTTGTTAAAAAACGAAAAAGAACACCCAAACCCTAAATTTATGAATTTGGTTCAAGGGTTAGTTATGGTCCAATCGGCAAAAAGAATATTGCAATGATTTAAAAAATACTACTTATGGTCATATTGCTTTTTCCTAAACTGAAATAAAACATTTTTAGTTTTTTTCTCCACACAGTCTTAATACTGTGGAAATCAGGACAAGGCGCAAAGCCTGTGAAAAATGTCACTAGATAAATAAAATATGATAAAACACTGCCCAGATATTTAAAACAAAATTAACAATATAAATTATTAAAAATATTTTAATAGTTAGTATCTTAGATAATAAGGTTTTTTTCTAACCAGAATTAAAATTAGCAAAAATAAATCTACGTATGTCAACACAAAATTTATATTCAAAATAAATAATCTGTGTTTTATGGCTAAAAACTTTCTGGAATATGTTTAAATGCTTTAACTTATGCGCATTTTTTTGAAACTGTAGTACATGTATGTCTTGTAAACTTTTTACCCAAGCTTTAGCTAACCATAAATATATATTGATGTTTAACATCAATGGTAACATCGAAGGTGGCCATCGATGGCAACGAAACATCGAACAAATAACATCGATGGCACTGACGTATTTATAGCTTTTTAATGGCGGGGGTGGTTTAAGTGGCAAATGGCAAAATTTGGTATCAAACATTTTTGAAGGGAATAAAAGGTCCTACTTTTTCCCCACTACTACATGTTGGCCCTACTTTTTTCCTTCTAATTCATGTTTTTCCTATCAAACTATTAAAAATCTTATTAAATTACTAAAATTGTACGTTCTCAGCTCTTTCCAAATAATCCGATTTTAGAAGAAAACGTCAATGTTAACATCAATGTTTCGATACTTCACCATCGATGGCAAAACATCGACCATCGATCAAGTTAACATCGATGCTTTCATAACATTGATGAATATCACGCATCCCTAGTATGTACATAATAATTATGATATAAGCAAGTATACAGTGTTATTTAAAAAAATTAACACACTTTGTATTTAAGCCCCTGTGAAAAATCTTAAAGTATGCAGAAGAATTGTAAATTATTCAAGAAAGAAAATATTGCAATAAAAAATAATAATTAAATACTTTAAATTAAAATTTATTTATAAGACTGAAAAAAAATCTCGAAGTTTTTTACATTTTAAAAAGCTTTATTATGTAAATGTAAATGCAAGTCTTATTTCTTTAACGTTTTAATTAGTTTAAAAAAAATAACGACAACTAAATGGTCAATTGTAAATAAATTAAAGGGCTAGATTAAGTTATGGTACCTATTTGGAAAGGCAATCGAAAAAGGTGTTTTCTTGTTTGGGCCCCTAATAAAATTTTATCTCTTTCACCTTTTTTTGTAATTTGGTCACCTGGACAAAATGCATAATTATTTCCTCTTGTTTTGTACCCTAAAGGTGTGCATATAATTTATTAATATAGACATACATATTTATTCTAAGTTTACACGAGCGCATTAGCCAAATACCAATGTAAATAAAACCCATGTGTAAAGACTCTTAAGTCAGTATCAGTCTTATTGCATTGTAAATGTTATGATATTATTACAAAGTGGGGGAAGGGTTATGGTTAGTTAACTCTTGTTTTTTAATTCCCTAATTAAATACAAGACTCAAGACAACTCCACACTTTATAAATGACCACTTAAGAATTTTATGCCCACCTTTAGGGTACCAAACAAACAAAAGTAATTATGCATTTTTGTTAAGGTAACCAAACCAGAAAAAAAGAGTGAAAAGGGTAAAATTTTATTAGGTGCCTACACAAGAATTTCCCAACCAACGAAGAATCGTATCAAAGTTAAAATACTAAAAATATCGACTGATTAATAATATCATCGTAATATCGACAGTCTTATTCTTACAAAATATTATTATAATAATATCGATAGTCTTAACCTTACAACAGACCAAATACCGCTAAGATATTTCGCTTTGTCATTTGGTAAAATTAGTAAATGTTCCATCGCCGTTTGTCGAGAAGAAGCCCAGGGTTGGACTCTAATTTAAATGTCACTTGAGGCTAGCTAGTTCAGGTTCAGGTGCGGTTTGTCCACGTCTAGTTATTCCGACTTGGCTTACAGAAACATAGTTTTCTAAGTATGTTGAGAAATTGCAAAATGCCATTGAAGTAATAGTCCGCATAAAGCATGCACTAACAAAGTTCTGACTATTATTTACAATGTCTAATTTGCTTATTTATTGCTTTAAAAATATTTATCTTAGAAAACAAAGAAAAAAAATTAACAGTTATTATAGGTAATTTTTTGAGACTTTAAATTTATATTAACATTGAAGCTATTATTTTTGGATATATTGGGTTAGTAAAAAGTACTGCAATATATTCTAACATTCCGTTGGTGCCTTATATGAGAGATACAATCCATCTTCAAAACGATGCAACATTGGCTCCTTTTCGTTCTTAAATAGGTACCTTTCTAGTTCAAAGTGGTAAATCATTTAGTGTAGTGTCCGCCTTATACATAAGCGTATAAAGTCTGGACGTCTAGTGTATATCTGAGGGATACAGCGCGAGAATTTTGTATTTTAGATTTTAATAGTTTCTTGTAAAATTATTTATTAGGTTTTTTGCAATAATTATTAAATGTTTTGTGTCTACTATATGTCGTGTATAGATAGCGACTTTGTTTGCAATTAATTCATTTTTACCTAATTCGATTTGTTTTAAAGAAAAAGTGTCTTCTAATTAAAAAAAAACAATCTGGTAAACGAAAATAATATTGTCAAAATTCTCGATATTTATTTTACAAATTTTGTTGTGGTATTCCATAGATACATTGCAAACATCTTTGTCAGATTTTAGACGCGTATAACGGATTGTTAACTTATAAATGCCACCTTCACAAAATCCTGTATTTAAAAGGTGCTGGATATGCAAAATTTAACAGTGACGTCAACACCATTGCAAAATTATCCAGTTTTACATGTAATTTTTTTGTTTGTTAAATGAAATTAATTACACTGTCTTGTAAAGGCTTTTATACAGTTACTTTCGAACTTTAATTAAAACGGTCCCTGGCTTCTACATAGATATTTCCTCATAGCCTCTTTACCGGCGTACTAATAAAGCTGCCAAAAAATATGTTATTAATAAAATGTGTTTTTAGTTAAAGGCACCCTATAAATCAAAATTTTCTATAAAAAAACAATATTAAATTTTAATATAATCTTGTATTTTTGCTTGTAAAATATAGAACTCAACAGTCAATAAGACAGCAAACCTCTTAATCATCCCATTCTAAAAATCGGCAATTTTTCTTGTTACGGATTTTGAATTAACAATAAACTAACTCAAAATTTTAAAAAGTAAATATTATAGAGCACTGATTTAATTTATTGCGATTCATGTCCATAAAGTTAAATAAAGTCACAAATTAGATTTTTGTTTTAACAAATATCTAAAAACGTGGTATTTAATGTTGCTGTAATAGTCGAAGATCCGGGTATATAAATAGACACTCATCTCTTTTTTCTGATAAAATATTTTTTCTTAACAATAAAAGTTATTAATAAATAAATTTCTGGGGGTTGACAAACCATATCCTGGGCTGATACAGTGTAATTTAAAATTTTATTTAAAAAAAAATTTGACATGAATGAAAAGTTTATAGTATGTAGATAATGCTACAACGGGGTTGGCCACCTTTCTCTTGGGCATAATACTTGCCAGCCAGATGTAAACAGCTAACTTAGGGGTATGTAGTTACCGTCATTTGTTTTTCCAAAAATCAAACACTTAAATATAGATTTTGTTATTATGAATCTAATGGTAAAGGGTTGGCTTCTAAAATCCTTGGTTAAGTTAGGGTTTGTATTTTTGCGATATAAAGTTTTAAGGCTTCAACAGGGATTTTGGGTAAATATTTAAAAAATGGTAAGCGGTAAAAAACAAATATGTTTGCTATTGAGAAAAAAACTCTATTATATGTGTTAACGAAAAATGAGCCCTACTTTTAAGAGTAACTTTAATAGGCATACAAATAATAATAGACGTACTATTTATAGCAAGTAGAGTTATAAATCAAATTTCTGAAGCTAAAGCTTGTTAATTTACTCTGTTTATTTCCTAAATATAATCTCTTCTTCATCAGCTTCCAATAGAACAACACTTGTCTTATTTCTATGAATTTCTTTTGAGGCCACCTGTTTTTCACATTGTTCATTTCTTTGTTAGCTTTCCATCCAAATAAACTCTTTAAATATTTAAGTTTTGTGTTAATAAACCACCGTGTACTTTATTTAAGACACCTTGGTAAACAGTCCGCAAATAATAAAAAAAACAACCGACGTACTTAAAACAAAAACAACATAATAAATAATTAAAAACATCCTAAATGTAAGTCCTTGTCATCAAGAAAAAATATGTAAAATGCAATATTAAAGATTAGCTTTGCATTTGCGGTGAGTGTAATTAAAAATTCTATTTCTGTAATTATAATGCATAAAATTGTTTTACAGCGTCCTTGTTTTGTGGTAATTATAAAAATCAGCAGGTAGTTAGATAAAAATGCAAACGTGAGAAAAAAATATAACGAATTCTGCTTTGATATTGTACGGGGACTAAAATAAAACAGAAGACAAATGGGATACTATATTTTATGTTAATTGGAGTATATTTAAAAAATACATGTTTAATATAAACATCTTAATATAATCTTTAATGTAATTTTATTGAAACAATAAAAAATAAGATGTTAAGGTATTACTAAGGTATACATTTTTAGTAACATTTTTTTTTCGACATCAATAGATAGGTTCTTTTTTGAAATGTAATTTATTTAAATATATATATATATATATATATATATATATATATATATATATATATATATATATATATATATATATATATATATATATATATATATATAGGGGTCATAGCTTTAAAGTGTATATATTAAATAAAAATATTTTACATTACACAAAAATAAATCACATATTAAATCTTCGTTTTAAACATACATCTCTTTAAAGGTGGTTAATGTGTTTTTTCGACAGAACAGCACTCTTGTTGATCATTATGTCGCAACAAAATTGTCGACATAAGATATGTTAGTGCTTTATATGTATACAGGGTGGCCATTTAAAAATAAATTAGAGCTAATTTTGGGCACTTCGGGCCATTTAAGAAAAAGCGCCCGGACCCTTCAATTTTTGATTTTAGCGGAAAACATTTAACCTCCTTCACTGCAACCGTCTAGCGAGGGTAAGAGTAACCTTCAAAATTTTGAATAAAAAAGGGTCTCTTGACTCTGATTACAACTGTAAAATTTAAAGTATCTGCAATTATTTCAGTTTATATGACTGCACAGAGTCACACCCATCATTAATATTTTATTTGGAAGATCGTTTAACCCTTATCATACCTCCTTGGTTTAAACTAGCTTGCTCTTGCAGGTTATTTAATATTATACATTAAAAAAATAAAAATCAAAATTTTGACAAGCCATCATATCAACGAAAATAATAGCAGAGAATTTAAACTTGGCATCACTGGGCCCCTCTTTACTTTTAAAATTTTTCTATTCTGCTAGACGGTTGCAGTTTAAGGGGTGAAAGTGGCAAAAAAAAGAACCAAAATTAACGGTTTTGAGAGTTTTTCCTTAAATGACTTAGAGTGCCCAAAATTAGCTCTGTTTCGCTAACTAAAGCATTTTTTTAATATAAAGTTACTTAATCTTTTGCCTTACTCCATTTAATCATTTACGATATGACTGTATAATTACCATGTTAAAATGTAGCTCCCACCTAAATGACATTATCAGCAAAGTTTATTTAGATACAGCAAAGTCCGAAGGTTCAAATGTGAAAAAAAAATGGTGTAACGCGTGTAGAATATCAACATGTAGAGAATAAATAAATAATTCCGGCATGTAAACAAGGTGACACACCCCACAGTGCGTCGATGTGTGTACAAAAATGCCTAAATTTATATTTTCATAACAACTTAAATGCATACTGTATAAGTAATAGTTTAACGTATATGGGCCAGTAAAGCAACAACAAACGCAGTACGATTAGTCATCCAATCCGAAATGTTTACATGCTGATATTCGGTTTAGACCGTCTCTTTTCCTCACATTGCCTATGAACGACTTCATTTAGCTAATTCTCTATGTGGTATAATTTGTTAAATGTATAATAATATTATAGTATTGCTTTCTGTATTAGCAGTAGTGTTGGAACCTTTCAAATGATCTTCTGAATGATATTCGAACATCGAGATATTCGAAATGTTTCGAATATTTCTTCCGAATATTCGTATTTCGTCGTGAAATATTTCCTGAACGATCAGTCATGAATTTATATTCGTAAACACCGAACACAAATACGAAAGATACCGAATGAATGATGAATGATTTTTCTATCTAGGCGTTTAATATAGACAACCCGTAAAACATATCCCAAACCATTTGTAATCAAACAAACAAAGAATATCCGCTGTTATATTTATGGTTAAATAGCTCCAAAACTCGAAAACACTCGGAATAAGACGTGAAATATTCGTTACCGCAAATAACGACAATCTTTCAATCGGTATTTCGACAGAATAAAAGCTTATTGGCAATGAAAGATAAAATGTTTCGAAAGATCTTTTGCACTGAAATACGAAATGTTTTGAAAGATGTTTCGAAAGATCTTCTCAATGAAATATAAAATGTTTCGAAAGATCTCTCGAATATTAAAATCTTTCGAATACGAATATTCGAATTTCGAAATCTTTCGAATATGCACACCACTAATTAGCAGAGCATTGTGCTCTACTCAATTATTAATAAAAGAACTACTTCAGTGCAATAAGGCTGATACGATTTTTATACCGAAATCCGTCTCTCAACGCACTGTGCATTGGTTCCGCTTTGTTGTTGCTTTACCAGCCTACTAAAGCTACTTCATAAACACAACGTTAGCATGCTTAATTTTTTTACCCATTTTTAAGCATAAAATAGCAAATATCCATTACTGCGGCTTCTCTACATATATAATACTACCCTATCTAATACTGCATATTTTAGAATGTTTTAACAGTTGTTATTTGACATTTAAAGATTCCTTAAAGACTTATTGTGAGATATTTTATACAGACAAATACTAAGTCCAGGTTTGTTTCCTAAAATATTTTATTAGCTAAACTTTTATCTCAAATAGTTAACCGATGATTTTTTTGTGTTTACCCTAATTATTATTTTTTAGCTATGCCACCATTTATGCAAATATTTAAAATCTGGTGAGTTCTATTGATTGTAACATATTTTAAGAGATATACCATCATTTTCTAGATATGCATACTGGGTATACCAAATGATATACAGGGTGTCCCACCGAGAACTGCCGCGATCGATTTCTCGGAAAGTACGCATTGGAAAATTTTGAAAATTTGATATCATTTTAAAGTCAGTGGGGGACATAAAACTAAAATATGTTAACAGCTCTACCACTTCCGGTTATACGGATATTAATGTCAACTTTCCTATTTTAAATAGAACACCCTATATATTAATTATTTTTTAGATTTTGCGTAAAATTCTAAACATAATTTATGTATAATGTTCCATACCTAAGTCCAACCGTTTTTGACTTATTTTAAATTTTATGTCAAAAATGACGTTTGTAAGCCATTATATAACCATAATTTTCTTTTAAACAAAAGCCTTTGATATGAGTTCGGGTTGGGTTTCTCGTAGAGAAAGAAATACTTTAGTAGACTGTAGTGATATTTTTCCAATTAATAAATACAGAGTGGTCAAAAATAATCGTCAAAAATTATTACGACAAAAACCTTACAAGTCAATTTTTTTTAAATGGAAACCCCTATGTTTTTTTAACATTATTCTATTAAGCATCAAAAATAAGGATAAGTTTCTATAAGGATTTTAGGAATTTAATATTCATCTATTTTACCAAAGCTTTTAAGTATGGCTTAGTTTTGCTTCTAGTTGGCCTTGAGAAAAAAATGCAGCGTCACAGCCAACTACCCCGTAGCTACCCGTACTTAAATGCATTTTTAGAATAGATAAATATTAAATCGTTAATATTTCGAAAACTATAATTTTTAAAATAGGCGTCCTGTTACAAACTTACCCTTATTTTAAATGCCTAATAGGATAAGGTAATAAAGATAGGGGTTTCGATTTAAAAAAAAATGACTTTTGAGGTGTTTGTCGTTCTTATTTTTAACGATTATTTTTGACCACTCTGTATTTATTAATTGTAAAATTATCGATACAGCCTACTAAAGAAGTTCCTTTTTTACAAGGAACCCAACCCCAACCTATATTAAAGGCTTTTGTTTTAAATTGATATATATGTAATGGCTTGCAAACGCCCTTTTTGACATAAAATTTAAAATAAGTCAAAAACGGTTGGACTTGGGTATAGAACATTATACATAAATTATGTTTAGAATTTTACGCAAAATCTAAAAAATAATTATTATATAGGGTGTTCTATTCAAAACAGGGAAGTAGACATTAATTTCCGGTATAACCGGAAGTGGTAGAGCTGTCAACATTATACATGAATTATGTTTAGAATTTTACGCAGAATCTAAAAATAGTTAATTAATAGGGTGTTCCATTTGAAATAAGGAAGTTAACATTAACTCCCGGTATAACCGGAAGTGATAGAACTGTCAAAATATTTCAATTGTATATCCCCCACTGACTTTATAATTTTCAAAATTTTCCAAAGCGTACTTTTGAGAAATTGATCGCGGTAGTTCCCGGTGGGTCACCCTGTATTCAATATATTAGCTACTTTATTAACATAAAGTTTTTCATTTTAAAGTCTACTGCTCTAGTGACTTAAATATCTTTTAAGCTATGAAGTTAAACTGAACATTTAACAAATTATAATTTTGTATGCCATTAAGCTTTTAGTACCAAAATATTTAAAATACTGTGTCTAAATTAAATTTAGTGGTATAAATATCAAACTATTATTATTCGTACAATAAACTCGAGTGAATAATGTCTGTTCTGCAATCTAACAGGTGTGGAGCTTTCTGCAACCAATAATTTTTTTGTTTCAAGGATACAATTTATCTATTTATCGATCAATAAATTAATATTTAAATAGTAGGTATTAAACTTTTATAAAAGTAAATAATTTGGACAAAATTTACTATTTAAAAAGTGTTTTTTTTTGTACTATATAGGGTATTTTATTAAGAGTGGATGTGAATAGGTAACATATGTGTGAAAGTAATGGTCGTAGTATATTAGGAATAAAAATTCTTGAGAAAATAGACTATAAAAACCGCAAAACATTATTTTTCAAAGTCCCTAACTTACCACTAGGGGGCGTAACAACTATAGTCGTGTATAAAAATACGTTTTTCTTAAAAAACGGCCAGTATAAGTAAAAAAATATATTTACAAGGTATTGCTGTTAGAACTCTGCATCTTTTGGAATTGCTACTTTTTTTTGTATGGTGCAAAATAAGGTCCGTTAGAAAGAAATTTTACTGGTTAAAATGCCTTTAATTTTAGTTCGCCTAAACAGAATTGAACAAACCAAATTTTGTTAAAAAGAGATTTAGTGATTAAGAACAATTTTAACCCTGGTCATATGGTCTTTTGTTGCTCTCGCTAGCGCTATTTAACGAGTTTAGAGTTTTTATATTTGTCTTTAAAATTTCAAATTTAATGAAAAATAAATAAAATGTGCAACAAAATGCAAAATATATTTATCAATATCTTTTTTATTAAAAAGTTATAGCAAACACAATATTTTTTTACTAAATTTGTTGTAAAAAGAATGCAATAATAAATTAAATGTATTTTTGGGGTTTATAATAATTATAATTTCACTAATATTAATAATTATTAAAGTATCCATAAACACAAAAATTATTTTTACAATCATAATATTTAAATTAACAAAAATAATATTAAAATTAACACTATCAAGGCGAGTAGCAAAACCATTTATTTCTTTATTAATGTTTAATATTTTGTTATATATATGTTTTGCAAATTCATTTAATAATTGTCAGTATTGTTAAAATGTACTTGTTGTAATGGGCGTTTAGTCCTTCCTCGCCTTAAAGTTAAGTACCAAAATTAAAATGTAAAACACGGTGTTAAAGGAGATCCGAAAAATGACACATTTTTTAAAAAATAATTATTGGGTCTCCTCTTGTTTATCTAAATTATTATAGCCTGATTATAATTTTTGTTAATTCTGTTATTATAATTATTAACACTATTTTTATTGGTACCTTTATTAATATTGCTCGTAAAATTATAATTAAGATAAGGCCTAAAAATGTGTTTTATTTGTATTTTACAACTTTTCGTCTCTTTTGTTTACAAAATTTTTCTTTAATTAATAAAATTTTCTATACAAGATGGTAAATCTAGTGTTGTTTTATTCATAGTCAGGATCCACGTTTTTAAAGTGTTAAAAGATAGTTTCGGTATCATTTATTTTTCTTTATTTATTAAAAAATAGTCCATTCCTTCATTTAGTTATTTAAATGTATTTTTACTTAAATATATTATGTAAACTAAAATATTGTGGATTCTCAACATTTTTGACACACCCTGTGTAATGTCAGCTCTTTTATTTATAAGGGTACGATTGCAAATTATTAAAATATATACTTTAAATTATTAGAGAATGTGCCCATAAAATAATATGATAATTTAATAAAATTAAAGAAACAAATTAATAGTATGTAATCAAACTGATATTACATATTTTCTTACTGCAGGATTTGTAAAAAAATTATACTGTTTTGTTGAAATACAAGGCCTAAAAAGACAACAGAAATGGTAAAATATAATTTATATTTTTTATTATTGCACCTAATAAAAATTTACTAATATTTATGTTTTTGTATTGACCATACTAATGGAAAATCCCACTATATTTACCCAAATATTTTTGCATTGGGTTTATTATGTTGCCATAATGTATATTTATTCTCGGTACAAAGCTTAGAATAAAATTTAGCCTATGACCTTTTTCATAAAATCATAAATGTAATATTTACTTTTTTCAGGTAAAACTAAGTATAAAAATATATTATGGGTTATTAGCCCAAAAGAGGTTCCAAGACCCTTTGAAAACTATTAAGAAAGTAATATTTAGTTTCTTCTGTAAAGACGGTAATTGGAATTATTCTGTTTATTAAAATTAATATAATTTAATATTTAAAACCGCTATATTTTAAATTAATGTCCTGTGAACGTTTTCTAATTGCGGTAAAAACATTAAGGGCTTATTTATGAGCTAATTAAAACAAAAAGTTTTGAAAATGCATTGTTTTTAAGGTACTAGGTGTTAAACTTTATACATAAAAATATTATTATCCTAAAAAATAATCTTTATCCAATATTGTAATAAATTTTGGTAGTATTATTTATTGCCCTGGTATTATTTAAGTAGCGTCTCGAGCGGCACCCAAACGAATGTACAGCACTGGCTTTTTATTTTATTTTCTCTTCTATTTAAGCTGAGTTAATAAAAATGTGGGTCTTGCCTGTTATTTTTTTTATATTTTTCTTAGTCCCCAAACAATATACTGCATGAGTAATAGGTTTTGGTATATCGGACAGTAATGCAATAACAAAACAGTAATACAATAACAAAACAAGCACCCATGTTTACATGCCGGTATTTAGTTAGACTCACTCTTTTCCTTACATTGCTTATGTGTTATGTTATTTAGCTGATCAGGTATGAAATATTCTTTAAACACAAAAATCGAAATTTTTTAAAAAGTTTAACACCCTGTATTTTTTTTCCTGAAATTAGCACAGGAATTACCTTCTTAATTTTTGGACGAAATTAGGAAATACCTTGCATAACTAAATTAGAAATTTCGGTAGTACCTAACATATTTGTAAAACAATTTTTAAGGCTTTGATTTTACAGATGCCCATTTTTTGTGACTTACATATCTCAATTAAGTTAGAATTTTTTCTAATAAATAAACTTCCTGGTTAAACATATACTTAAATAAAACCAAAATATATTTTTAAAAAAGTATACTAATTAGTTAAACATAATTTTAAAAAATCAGATTTGAGCATTTTTCAATTTTTTCTGCTTCAAATTCGTAACGATTAACTGATCGCTAAATGGTGGTCTTAATAACGTATCGAATCGTACTCTGGTACTTTAATAGTGCCAATAAATAATCTATCTTATACATCCTCGGGCCAGTATCATTTGTAAGTTGGAGAACGTACAACTTCATTAATTAGGAAATATAAACCTTTCTTTTTGACGTTTAATATGTCCATTATTATCGTACAGGAAGGTCATAGTCAGACCTTAATTTTACTTTTAATTTGCATTATATGCGTTTATGTTTATGTAGATGGGAACATAGTTCTTAAACTTTTTGGACATATACAATAAAAATGTGGATTTTAAAAACCACAAATGCTTAATAATTAGTTATAAAATATTTAATAAAAAATACTTTAAAGCATATAAGAGTAAAAAATGAAAGAAACAATAACACCACTTGCAAAAAGTATTTGATGCAGAGATGTGATATACCGGGTGTCAACAAATTTATTAGACAAGTCATAAGTCATAGACCATTAGACATATATCCAAATAAGACTGGTAAAGAAAAAGTAAAGTTTTCTCATATTTTTCATATATTAGTCACTTCAAGTTTTATCGAAAATTGCTTTGATTTAATTTTTTTTTAAATAAAATATCTTGTTTCATTTCTGAAATTTTAAGACAATTTTTAATTGGAGTGTGACATTTTTAAAAAGTTTTAACACCTACCTAATTTTTAGAGCAATTTGGCACTGATCGAACGCAATTTTAAGATTTAGACCATTTTGTTTTTCCATATGGCATAATAGGCCATTATCTGGAATGTTGTAATTGCCGTTTTTGCTAAAACAAATACGAATATAACGCATAATGCATATACAGTGACAAAAACTTACAGACATACGAAAATTAATTTTAATCTTGAAATTATTTAAAAAAACTATAATTGGCTGCTTATCCAGTAAACAAAAAATCAATAATGAGATACGGTCTATGGGCGTCATTTGGAAAGATAATTAATAAAAATTTAATTAAAACATCAAAAAGTGAGGTTGGTTGGCACGACATCCAAAAAGTTGTTTAAACAAGGCGTTCAAGATTTTGTTTTAAGCCCATGTGTAAATTTTAAGTAAAAATTTTGACAAAACTAAAAAATATATCTTTTCAATATTTTTTTTCAGAAATTTCTCAAATCTATTTTTTTCTTGCTTTTAAAGAAGTTTGCTAACTGTAAAGTGATAATATGATTTGATTTATTATAATATTTGATTTTTTTTATTATTACTAAATAATTGACTTTTAACAAGTACTCTAAGTGTGCAAACCCGTTTTTTTTAAGAGCAGCTTTAATATTTTACAATCAAAATGTAGTAAGCCATGGCATCACGGGACATTTTAATTAAATATTGGTAAACATTAACAGTTTCCTAAAACAATTATCATCTTATATTTTACTCAAACTTAAAATATGTACTCAAAAATTTAAGCAGATAATAATACACAAATTATATTGCATGTTTTATACCATTGATATTTGCAAATTGGCTTTTGGCTTTAAAATAAATGCAACACATTAATTTAAAATGATTTGCTCTTTTTGGATTTTTAACTACAATACCAAGCGGCAAGCATGTTAGAATAAAAAAATAGTAATTTATGTAACAAGTGTATAAGGTGATACTTTTTTACGAATGAAAAGTTTGACAGCACGAGCTGTTAGGCGAGTGCGCCAATCCCATAATAAAAAAAGACACTTTATGCACTATATTTTTTTACGACCGTATAAAAATTTTCCAAATTTCCAGTTTATACATGTTTTATTTATTCAAACTTATTAATTGTATTTTTGCAGCACAGCCATTAATTGCAAAAAATATCATAGCCTCTTTATTTTTAAAAAGACAATTATTCTCTTCATACCTATGCCTTTATGATTTAATTTTGGAAAATTATATGTACTATCTTTTTGTAGAAATAATACTTAGACAGTATTAATTTCTTTTCAATTTCTTAGTCATCCAAACTCATTATTACTTTTAATTTTAAATCATTTTTTATCCAAATTTAATTTTTATTCAAAGTGTAAAAAAGCTTTAAAGTGTTAAAAAAAAGTTACCTCTTTAAACACTTTATTTAGTATACTAGAATGAAGTACTTTATTTTTAGATTAACGATTAAAAAAACAGCATTTTTTTTGACGGTCGTAAAAAACATAAAGGTGGCTGCAATATATGTAAGCATAACAGCACTGCCTCTTGCTGCTTAAACCGAACAAATAATATTAGCGAAGTGTTTCTATTAAACAGGGTGTTGGGGAAATAATGTTTGTAACTTTAAGAGGTGATTCCTTGTATGTATTCTAAGAAAAAAATATCCGAAAATTAGTTGTTTTCGAGGAAAATGAGTCGTAGATAATTAAATTTTTTCAAGCATTTGGCAACGCAACAGAGTACGAGGACCGAAAATTATTCATGGAATTGTTTACGTTGCGTTTTTATGATATTTTTACAGAATATGCTTTGAATTATTAAATACTTTTAAGCAATTTTTTGTAGTATTTTTTTATATCATAATGCTTTCTACCTACCAAATGTTTGCACATTATAGCACCGACTTGCCATGTATGTTTTTACTATAAGCATTGGCTAATTGTAGCACAAAATAACTAGCTACCAAAAATTTTAGATATAAGGTGTCTGTAGTCGATGAGACGTGTGTTTGGGTCATTTTGTTGGATTTCGTGTATGACGTAGTGGTGTTTAACTAGCAGCGTTTGAACTATACATTTAAATGGATAACTTAACTTCACGATGTCTTCCGTGATTTCTAAAATTAGGCACTTCACCCTGTGTCCAGAAATCTTTAACGAATGTTCTTCTAGCTGGTGGCCTTTCATCAGAAAAACGTTTTTGGTAAATGCGCCTACGTTCTTCAGAATTGCAAACTCGTACCGGAAACATCTCCTTCGTATCAAAATGCACTCACTAATAGAGTAATAAGCCTCGTCCAAACTTGCAACAATTCGCTGTGCCGCTCCGCGTCGCAAACCGCGCCACATGGTATGGACGTGTTCACGTGCGTTTTAAGGGCTAGGCTAATGATTCGCCGGTGTTCAAGGCTTTTAGGTTTTTGACGTCAAAAAATCTCGCGGACGGGCTGCAGCAGTTTGGACGAATTTATACATATCGAGGGTCACACCGCAGTACCTCGTAAGTAACAATTAAATAATTAAATATACTCGTTTTTTTAATATCCTATAACTTTTAAATAATAAACTATATTTACTAACAAAATATAATTTTTAGAATCATTGATCTCTTAATAACATAATATTAAAAAAATAATGCCATTTTTTGCCAAATTAATAGTATTAAGTAGTTTTTTGTCTGTCCTCTAAACTTTTTATTTTGCGATTAACGAGGTACTGCGGTGTGTCCCCATTGATATGTACCAACAGAAAGTGTGATTTTAATTCGTGTAAACATTTCTTGCATTTGCATTAAGGTATGCAAGAAACTATTAAATATTTTCTTTTTAGATGTGGGTATGTATTTTTTTGGCTTCCGATTCGATGTCTCAGTCAGTCGGGTGAGGCGGAGTATGACGTTTTCAAATTGTGTGAGGGATTTTGTTTGCCTGTTTTTCTTGGAAAAATTATCTTTAGTAAACAAAATAAAAATTAAAAAGAGTTAATTAATAAATATAATGTAATAATACATGTTACGCTATTAAGCATTGTGTCTTTATTTCATGACTGAAAAAAGCATTTTTTCTCCGAAACGGCTAATTTTCGGGCATAGGTTATAGGAAGCTTTTTTCTTAGAATAATATAAGGAATCACCTCTCTTAACGTTACTAATATTATTTCCTCAACATCACATAATAGTTGTCACTTGAAAATGGTTAGATATCGACATCATCCTAATCGTGTCTCAGATAAATCAAAAGACCATGAAAGTTTAAGAAATTAGTATTATTAAAAACATAATATTGTCAACCAACTTTTGTTGTCTCTGGTGTTAATAAAATATTCTTTACGTCTCAACTTCAATACTCTGTATATTATCCCTAAATTATAAGCGATATATTTTAACACAAAATAATAAATGGCTGGTTAGAAACTTTGTTGTTGGATTGTATAAAACAGATTAAATAAAGAAAAAAAAACATAAAAGCATCTCATTATATGCAGTGGCCTAATTTTAACGGACTAGTGGCGCGGCGGTCATCCCCCAAGGATTTAAATGGCACGCCACTAAAACAAAGAGCAAGTGCAATACATATGAGATTTTTAATGGCATTTAGAACAATGACGGGAGGAGCTGATATTCCACCACTGTTGCACGAACAAT
Organism: Listronotus bonariensis; assembly: GCA_014170235.1. Classification (NCBI taxonomy): domain Eukaryota; kingdom Metazoa; phylum Arthropoda; class Insecta; order Coleoptera; family Curculionidae; genus Listronotus; species Listronotus bonariensis. Next base: position 55,214 of record JACEGR010002025.1, read on the forward strand.
ATCGTTTGGGTTGGATTGAATAGTAGGAAGGTATAACCGTCGGCAGTTTGCCGTATGTAAATTGCAAAATTTGAGAAATTTATTGCTGACACGAAATCTTATACATTCGTTTGCAGTGGGAATTTAATTGGAACTCGTGTTAAATGTATTGCATTTTCAAAGTGGTGTTTCAAAAATGTCTTATTAAAATTTTCTTTTAAAACATTAAATTTAATTACTTATATTAAAACTATAGCGGATTTTCTACAAAATAAAAAAAAGGGTAGTTGAGAAATATACAGGGTGATCAAACTTAATTTGGCACTTTATTATTGGAGATACGAAGTCGGTTAAATTAGCGAAGTTGTAGTATTGTTTTCGCTGACTAACGGGCTGCCAACTGAAAAACAATTGAATATTGGGTTTTCAAATTATTGCAAAAAATTTGAATTTTTTAATAGAATACGCTGTATATTATATTACCATTCGAGACATCTATCAAAAAGCTTTACAAAAAGTCTTTATGTGATATATCCAATTTTTAATGGTTTCGGAATTATGACTGTACCCAGGAATGTCGATATTTGGTAGGTAAACATTTTAAAAATAAAACACCCCATATTTTGTATCATCACTAAATAGATTTTTTAAAGAGCTTTAAGAAAATACCATATTTAATATGTCTATCTCTTATAGTTTAGTAGATATTATAGTGTCTATATTCTCTTCAACCTTAAAGCTTACAATAAGAGCCATACAGTGTGTCCACCTAAGTTTTCTACATGTGGGAAACTTTTTTATTATTAATTTTACGAAAAAAGTTATTTTTCGATAATTAGATATATTTTTTCCAATAGTATACGAGGTATCTCAAAAAATGTGAATTTTGTTTAAGGGGAAAGTACCCTTATTTTTGAAAATATTAAAAATGATTATAAAGGAAAAATGTTTAGAATTTAAAATAACTCTTAAATATGCAAACGCAAAAGTTTCCCATATCTAGAAAACTTATGCGGACACACTGTAGATATAATGGAAATATAACATAATTTTTAGATTTAGATGGCAATATCTTTAAAACTGTATAAGATAGACATAATAAATGTGGTATTTTCTTAAAACTCTATAAAATACATGTTTAATGGTGATGCTATATACAGGGTATTTTATTTAAAAAATGCCAGTTTACTATCAAATTTCTTAGGATAGCCATATTTTTGAAACTATTAAAAATTGGATATATCACATATGGACAGTTTTTAAAGCTCTTTGATAGCTCTTTCAAATGGTGGTACAATATGAGGTGCATTATTTTTTAAAAATATACAGTTTTTGCAATAAATCAAAAACTCGTTGTTCAATTGTTTTTCGGTTGGCAGCACATTAATCAGCGTAAAAAATACTACAACTTCACCAATATAACCGACTTTGTATCTTTAATAAAAAAGATAATAATGCCGAGTTAAGTTTGATCACTCTGTATTCAAAAAGATTGAAAAATGTATTAAAAAAAAAAATTTCATGACAGACTTTTATGGTCAGGAGAATAACGTTTTGTACTTCCAACAGAATTTTTTCGGCAAATGTTACAATTTTACGATATATTTCAGGACATCAAGTTGGGTGTCTTTGAGTTGGTAGACGGTAAAAAGTTAGTAACAAAATTATGAATTTAAGACTACCCAGTTGCTATACAAAGATGTACGAGTTGATAGAAAAACATTGTCGAGTTCCTAGATGTTAAAATCATGTTTTGTTTTATTTTCCAATTAAAACCCATTTCATCAAATAAATAACATACAGATCCAAAGCCAAAAAAATTATGACAAGCTGCTTTCACATTTCAGTTGTTTTAACTATAAATTTTCTTTAGGTTGTCGTAATGGCCAACCTAAAAAGTAATGAAAAGTTAGTAAAAAAATTATAAATTTGGGAAAAATGGTTGATATACACACCTCGCCAAAATTATCGCATATTCTCGAATTTTTCCATAAGCTTCAATACAAAAATGCTTTAATTTAAATGGCAATATCTCTTTTAATAATTAGGTTATTAATACAGTTAAAAAAGAAAATGGTAAAAAAGGTAAAACTATAACTTGTGCATAGCCGTTGTTATTTACTGTTAACAATACATTCTACAGGGTGATTAAAATTTTGGAAAAAAATGAATAATTTTTGATCTCTCTGGATGATGTGCCGTTAAAAGAGAGTAATCAAATTTGTGATAATAAAACATTAGAAATAAATAAGGGTATAATTTATTCGGAAATTAGATTACTGCCTATCAACTGGGTGGCTAAAAATTAATTATTTTTGCCAAAAACTTTTAATAACTCTGTAGAGTGTATTGTTAATAGTAAATAACAAGGGTTATGCCAAAGTTATAGCTTGACCTATCTTTACCATTTTCTTTTTTTTTAATTGTCTTAATTACCTAGGTATTAAAAGAAATATGGCCTTTTATATTAAATCATTTTGGTATTGGAGCTTATAAAGAATATCGAGCTTATGCGATAATTTTGGTGGGGTGTGTACAATATAATACCTTATAAAACGAATGGTTTATAGCATTTTTTTTTGTTTTGCTTTATTTAAATGTTACCTCTTTTATTTTGATAAATAAGAGATCTTAATTAAACTGAAAACTTATGGCAGGCTGTTTTTACAGTTTAACTGTTCTTACTACAAATTAACTTGGGTTTGTCGTAATGGCTAATCTCAAATAATAAAGAAAGAAATATATATGTATGTAAAATTAGTTGAATAAATTAAACTAACCAGAACTTACCAAAACTAATTATTATAAAATAATTTAGTTGCAACCTAAAGTAACCATTACACGCTCAATATTATTGTGTCAATAGTGGATAGTTATATAGAAATATTTTTAAAGATCAATATAGAAATATTTTTAAAGATCAATAGTCTATATCGAAAAATCGGCCATGGGGCATCCATAAATTACGTAAGGCGTTTTTTACAATTTTGGACCCTCCCGTGGAGATTTGGTAAGATTTTCTTTAACCAAAATTGATTTTGTAGCCAAATTAATTACAAAAAGTAAAAAAAAAGCCTTCACAAAGTAACACTGCATCAAATTTTTCGTGGGAACCTGCCCCAAAATTTGTTAAGGTTTTCCTATTTCTAGCTGAAAAAAAACTATGTAATATTTGCACTTTTTCCATGGTGAGATTCTCATTGACCCCCTTCCCCTAAATGTCTTACGTAATTTATGGACGCTCCCTAATTAAATTTATTAAGGATGCAAACTAAAGGCTCGCCAGAAATGTTTTAACATTGTATTTTTGATAAAAACACTTTATTCATTTTTATCATAAACTTAGTTCTTTCTCTATATTCGTAATGAATAATTTTTTAGTATAATTAATAATTTCTTTTATTTAAAATAAATGGGACGTAATTACGATCTTTACCATTACTTCAGTATAAGGTTTAGGTCTAGCATTATTTTAATTAAAGAAGATTGTTACACACTTACCTATAGACAGTATTAAAAGAAGCAGTTTTATTGTACCGCGTAACTAAAGTGCTATAAGCATTTTAGTTTAATTCAATAATTTAACATTAAAGGTTTAATTCCGGGAAATGGTTACCATTTTTCAAATGCACTTACTAGTTTATAAAGGTCAACTGACTTACCGTACACCAGTCCTTACCCTAGAACGTGAACAGGTGAGTTGTCCTAATATTTCAAACTTTTATATAGTTTTTGAAATTTATAGAACATAAAAAAATTTGTGTCTAAGTTTAAAACTCCTAAAAAAGTTAAACCTATTAGGAAAAAGACAATTACAAACTTTAATAATGAAAACTTAAATAGAACTTTGGCGAAATATAATTTGATAATATCTCGAAAACAAAGCAATATTAATACTATTATCAGGATTTGGAACATTTAAACTCTCCAATAAAGTGGTTTATGGCTTAGTTATAATCTTTTTAGCCTTTAAAGTTCGAGTTCTATGACTATAAATATAATATGACAAAAATTAAGAATGTTTAATTTCATGGTTTAGATTAGATGTCCTTATATAACCAAAAGCAATGCAATTAAGCATCAAACTTAATTACTATTGAACACTGACCTATTCCTAAAGTAATTTTATTAAAAAAAAAAAACAAAAACTATTTTACTAACTTATTTTTAATTTCCGTATCCATTTTGCTTTTCAAATATCTGTTTTCTCCAAATTTCTGCGCAACACAATTTTTCATCTGTAAATAGGTTCAATGACATTTTGCTTATAAATAAAGAATAAAGGTAGTTTATTCTTGGAAAAAACAAACATATTTTTTTAAGTTTTTGCAAACCCTGTATACAAAAATCAACATTTTTTCTTTGTAAATCCTATTTTTTAGAAGCAATTTTTTTTATAAAGTATAACTTTTTTCGAAAAATAAAAATTTTGGTCAATTTCTTAACCCCATTCGTGGATAGCCTGTATGTTATTTAATGTTATAAATGTAGTTAAAAATAAAAACAACAATATAACAATATAATTTTCCTACGACCGTATGTGAAAATAGCACACTGTTTTATGCATAGGAAATGCCTTATATCACAATAGTAGTAATTTACAACACTAGTGTGATATACAGCGTGTCTACTTAAGTTCGCACCATATCTAAAACCTAAAATGTGTATTTTTTTAATAAAAACATTATTTATTTTTCTCCTTTGTTTAAACACCACCATGATACTTTGGATCTTTTTAAAGTACCATTTTAGTTTTATTTATTTATTTAAAAAAAAACTATCGACCACAAAATCAAAGTGCCTACGGTTTCAAAGTTATAAAATAAGACATTCAGTTGAGGCTAATATTTTCTTTTAAACGACGTCTTATGTTTAAATAACAAAACTTAAAAGTTGGTAACTTTTCTGCAAGATTTATTATATTTTTTAATACAATCGCTGATAACTCAAATGTCCAATTTGGAACTTGGTTTCTTTTCAATTAGCATCATCCAATTTACATGTTTAAAGGATATGGGTATATCTACTATTTTTTTGATTTATATAGTCATATTTCCAAAACTATAAAAGATAAATATATCAAATGTAATATTTTTTATAGCCTTCAAGAAGACCTTTTCATTTGTGATAAAATATACATGAGTGTTTCATTTAAAAAACCCAACTTTGTATAATAACTTTAAAATAAAAGTCAATGAAAAAATGTAGGTACGCCACTGAATTCTACGTAAAATCTCTAAAACTTTTCTATTTAAATTTGTTTTTATATCTAATATCAAACGAGTTACAAGTGCCTGGCCAAATTGACAAAATTTGAAAGACACTCTATATCTTCAACACGAATCAAGTTAGCCATGGTTTGCTTTTACCATTGAATTTGTTTCAAAAATTAAAATCGAGATTGTGCAATCAGATTTGTTCTATCTTTTTAGTTTTTGCTATACCCTGCAAGGTCAACGAAAAGGCGCCACCTCTGTGCATTACTAGTGTAAAAATAACTTTTTACACTCGTGGGGTTATCGCAGATTCCACACTTGTAATGTAATTTACTATGGTATGTCGTTTAAACTGAAATATGTCATAGTTTGTTTTGAATTAAGGTTATCTGTTTTGATAATATTTTTTAAATAAATTTTACCCCATGGTATTATCAATGTACTACTTAATTAACAACAATTTTATTTTTATAGATTATGTATATATTTTTATTTAATATTATGTATACAAGTCGTGCCACTTTAAAATGTTTATGGGAAATTTTTACCTATGCGTACAACAAGAAGGAAATCTAAAGCGATTTTTTAAATGGTATTTAAACTTTATGGAAAATATTTAAAAAAGTATCATGTTTAATGTTTTTTTTAAAGGTAATAACAGCTAAACAATAGACTTGATTTATGTAATAAAATTTTGTAATTAACTTGATGAGTACTTTTGGTTAACAATTTGGGTTAAACTCATTGTTTAACTGTCCAACACTGCAATAACTAAAACCGCTTTAAATCGTATATAATAAACGTGCCCTATCTCATATAAAATAATGTCTGCTACGACGTCATTTCGTGCATCTAGAAATCAAAAGGGTAAAAAAGTTCTAACAAGAACTAAAACAATAGATTTGTTGCCATTGTGGGCAATAACCGAGAAATAATATCATCTCTACAGCCAAGGAGTGGTCCCTCTATGGACTTTAACATATGTACTCGCAGCAATAATAATATAGATAAAGGCACATAATAATAATGTATCAACGGGGTTTGATTCATGTGGGTGTTATTTGCATGTTAAAGATTGTTTTATTTTAACTTCTAACATAAATTTACTCCATTGTGTTACGTACGTATATTACAGCATCCATCATTAATCAAATTTAGTTTTTATTTGGCTCCGATAGAATAGCACATTTTATATTACAGCGTAAACCAAAAGTGGCATAAACTAGAATATACAGTGTGGGCTAAATTAAACTTGCACACTTTTTAACCAATAATAACTTTTTATCCGTTGCGCCCAATTTTTTAATTTTTAAGGGGCTAATAGGTAGATATGTTTTCCAATTTTGGCCAAATGAATTTAAACAGGACTGGATTTACGGGTCTTTATCCAAAATGATGCATTTAACTTCGTTGCAAAAAAAATAATAATTTTATTTAGAATTAGGCAAATACGTTAATTTTTAATTAATTTACTGTTAACTTTGGTCAGCATTCAACTTAGTAACCATGGTAACCTCACATTTTTGATTTTCAAACGACACTAAAAAAGTTCTTTTTAAAATCTAGAGAAATGCATGCTTTTTGGGGAGCATTATTTATCAAAAATAATTATAATTCCCATACTCTACTAATTATTTAAAAAGTCAGTAACCCTAGTTAACTCAATAAAAGATGTATTTTATTGGTTAAAAATTACAGTAACCGGAGTTACTTTCGTAGGTATTTATTATCAATTTACAGTGGCCAAAGTATAAAACCTCAAATTGTTGACACATTCGCTTTTACTGAATCACATTCCATAGTTCGTCTACGAAAGAAAACATATAAGATTAATTGTAGCTAACTAGATTTCTTTTGCAACGAGGTAAAATACAGTACCAAAATTGGCAAACCTAGAGAAAAATATCTACCTATGACCTCTTTAAAAATAAGAAAGATAGGCGCAACCAAAAACAATTGTAGTTTAAAGACAATTGTAGTTTCACTATAGACACCCAGAACAATGATGAATTTTTGGTCATCAGCTTGGACGCTTGCATCGTGGAATTTATGAAGCGAGTATCCATCGAGTACCTACCTACACACGTAAACAGTACGTATAATTTGCCGCTTCATAAATTCAGCCAAGCCAGCGTCCAAACTTATGACCAAAAATGTAGCATTATTCTGTGAGTCTATAGTAAAATTAAAATAGTCTTGTAGGGCTTACTAGCGCTCTTAATAGCGCAACTGAAAAAAGTTAATATCAGTTAAAAAGTGTGCAAGTTTTATTTGGCTCACACTGTATATGCTTAAGCTAAAATATAACCATTGTATTTTTTTCTGCCCCTTAAATATTCTTCTTATCTGATAAGTAATAATTAAGTAGTAACATTTAAAAAAATTGAACCTCTATTGTTTTTATTTTAATTTATTCACACAATGTTTCGATCAGTACGGTATTTATCCGTTTTTAAGTGTAAACAGGTTAAATTTCTAAAGTATTCCAATTATTTACCGTCATAATATTTTAATTTCTATTTTATTCTTTAGAAAGTAATTTCAGATTTATATTATAATAAGCGTAACTAGCCATCGAACTTGGGAGGGGCCTAGGGGGCCTGAGAAAACATCGGAATGGCGGGAACTGTAGGTTTCTTTTGCTTTCCAAAAAAATTTAAAGACAAAAAAACGTCCTCGTGTAACAAAATTCTTATTTAAGCCTGCAGTGTAGATATGTCAAAACTTATTTTTTTATTCCAGAAAATGAAAAAGGCCTCACTTTAAACAGTTATTGATACTTACACACCTGTACCTATGAATTTTTTTAACATTAATTTGCCTACATGGTACATTTGCTCCGGGGCCCCCTTAACCACCGCCCGGTATTTACGCCGGTGTATATGATTAATATAACATAGACGTTCATACAAACAAAAACGTAAACAGGTAATGCGTCGAATGGAGAGGGTCTAACCCGAATGCCGGCATGTAAACATTTCGGATACGATGACTAATCGTGCTCGCTTTGTTGTTACTGTACTGGCTTATGTACTCTTTAATACAACTGAATATTAGTGAATATGTATATTTTAATATTACATTAAACAATTAAACTATAATCGCGTTTTAAAATTAGTTTTTATAATTTTTAATAAAATGTTAAATATTTTCCTTAGATATCCAAACGCATTTTAATTCTTAAACATGAGGATACATTTAGCCAACCAATATTTATTGTAAAAATGTCATTGGAAAATAGACCGATATATAACGTATATGCAATACTTTTATCGGCAAGTAAAGCAACAACAAAGAAAGGACGATTAGTCATCCCATTCGATATATTTACATGCCGTCATTCGTTATAGACTGTCTTCTTTTTACATATTGCCTATAAACAACTTTATTTAGCTGATTCTGTATATAAGTTAAAACTAATAAATCTTCAAAAACGATATAAATAAGAAACATTCATAACAAACCTTAGAAACTAGGCCGGTATATAATTTCAAACTAATAAACTTTAAAAAATGACGTTTATCATTAAAAATAGTCCGATATAAAAATCTACACAAATAAATTCTAAACAACAACGAAAAAATCTACGTTCGTTGATATCAAAATCACAAATTAATTTCTGGTCTACTACAAATATCATATCGTTAACGAAAACTTTTGACTTTTTTAAATACAACGTATATACTTACCTACATCACCAATGTTACAGAGCTACAGAGAAAACAAACTAAGCCATTAAATAACTAAGCTTTGTTAACATATTAAGATTAAGGATGCTCTAGATCCAATTTGGCAAAGATTATTTTCCGAAATACTTGATTTTTAATTGATTTTAAAACATTTATCCCAACTTATAGACCAACAATAAAACATAGAACTAATTAAAAATACGATTTTAACTATAGCAAGCAAATGTCATAATGCCCCAAAAGGGTACAAAAATTATTCGATGGGGGCGCTTAATCTGAACTACCAGCGGACGCGTTAAGACTAAATATCAAGTATTAATCGCCAAACAATTTACTTTGTCACATTTAAAAGTCTTATTCTACGACCGCTAAAAAATTTAACATTTTTTGTAGTTATCATGAAGAAAAAGTAATCAATTTTAGTACACTTCCTAAAGTGTTTTGCATTTTATTTCAATGCCTATTAAAAAGTAATTTTTAATGTATTTATTTATGCAAAATATCATACAATAAATTATGAGACTGTAAACGCAACATCAACTAAAATATATATATATATATCAACTCAGCCATTACGTCATATGGTACGCGTCTCTAAAAACTATAAAATTTATTAGTTTGCGGGTAATTGACAATATTTAAAATAAATAACATTGAATTCGAAAAACATTTTTTTGTACTTATAGAGCCAAGAGCCCTCTCATTCTAAAAAAAACTTTATATACCTATTACATAAATTTCTATGTAGATATGTATATGTCATGAGGCAAAATCCTTAAATTTTTTATGTATGGTAATATTGGTTTATATTACGTAAGATATTTAGGTGAAAAGGGGGGTCGTTGAATCTTACCAAATTTCACTGCGGGAGAGGAGGGGTCTCGGCAAATATCACGGCATCTATCTGTTGCTAAAAACAGGAAAAATATAATAAGACTTGGACCCAGAAAAAAATTGTATATTGTGATGACTGTCCCTATTTGGGTCAAGGGCCTTTTTTTTGCTCTTCAAAATTATTTAAACGACAAAATCAATAGGTCCATTTTCAAAGTGGTGCCTCTTTACATATAGAAATCTCACGTAAGATTGAAGCATGGGGTTAAGGGGTTAAAGCAAATCTTACCAAATCTCACCGGCGAGTGGTAGAGGGGAAAAGGTCGAAAAGTTGACAAAAAACACCATTAATGAACGTAATATATGGACGTCCCCTTAATTAAACCATTTTCCGAAATGAGAGTAAAAGCATATTAAAATTTAAATCCAATAAAAAATACTTTTTTCCCAAGGTTTTGAAAAAATATTTTAAAACTTATTTTTCACAAAAAGAAATAAACCTAATTACACAAATCCATTTTACGCATATTACTTAAATAAATCAACTATAAAGTAACACAACATACGCAAAATACGCGAGAATTAAATAACGTAAACTGACAGATTGAAGTAATAAAACCGAAGGAAGCCACAAATTATGCATATTTAGCCTCGCGTGCCTCCTGTTGGGAATTAAATTAAAGTGCGTCTGGAAAACATCAAAAATAATATATTTTGCGTGGTTAAGAACGCTCAGCATGCGTATATTCCCCGACTGGATGGGCCATGTGTGTCTTCGGTTCTGGAGGGAAGCGAATACTGGATAAATTCTCCCGGAAAATGGGGAAATATTTCGCGTAAAAGACGAGGGTTTCACTCACCAGCGGTTTTTTTATACACTTGCAGGTACTAAACAAAAAAAAGTAAATGAAAAAACAAATTAAATTGGCCTACTTGCCAAACCCAATAGAAATCTAGAAAATTGTTTAATGAAAAGTACTTACAATGTATTGGTATATAGGCTTAATAATTAATTTTAAAGATTATTTTATCGACTTTTCAAATCACATCTAAGACATTAGAATATAAAAGCAAAATGATATACTTAAAGGTAGGGTGACCACAAGGCACATCTGCTCCACGTTATAATGGGATGTTAAATATATTTCAGTAACAGACTTTACCTTGTCCATTGTGGCGGTATGGTCGATTTAGTCTTTAAAAATGGAAAATATGTATTATAAATACATTATTACCAAAAGGTTTAAAAAAATAAATTTATTACTCTTTTCTAAAAAAAGTGTTAGGGGTCATTTAAAGTTACAATCATAATCTATTTTGTTAAACTATTTTGGTAAAAATATACGGGTTTAAACCTTTCATTGCTAACGTAAATGCGTTAGTTTGTTTAAACAAAGATTACCTTTAAGTTGATATTTTTTCTACCAATTTTAATGCTTTTTCTTTCTGTCAATGTGTATGTACTTTTGTTTAAAATTTTATTTTTATGGCTTTATTGTTTTGGGTAAATAAAGAAGTTACATATTGAATGTCTACAATTTTAAACCGGTGGTGTTGTACTTCTTTTCTTATTCTAGTGTGGAAAACATCGGTGCAAATCGTTTGATATGAGGATAAGCCAGCCGTGGAGTGTACAAATCCGGAGTTCACAGAGATGTTTTATTATTTTCAGGCGCTGTTTATCCCTTTAGTCCTGTTTATTCGATAAGTTTTTGATAATTTTTATTTATTTGTCAACTTATAATTATATTTGACAATGTAAGTCAGTAAAAATTTGTTTAAATAAAATTAGTTCATGACGAAGGTTTTTGCATTTGTACCAAGTAATAAGCAATGAAACACTTTATTGTTTTTACACCAATATTTTTTCTTTATACTGCTCGTTAAAACAGCTCATTTATTACTGCTAAACTAAACTAGTTAACTGCTTTTTACGATAAAAATTTAATTTACTACAATTTAACCATTATTAAATTTTATAAAAATAACTTAATATTTATTATTTAACTGGTAATTATATCTAACAACCTAAGTCGCTGAATGTTTGTTTAAATAAAATAAGTTTATGACAAGCATTTTTACCAAATTTCTTGGGAACTAGAGAAATACGTCAATGTAGGGCACACTAACCAAAACTAATCAATATTAATTTTTATTAAAACTAATTGTCATTTATTTGCCAATAAAAATAATAGTAATTGACAACAAATAAAATTTTCTTAAGCAAAGATTTAAGTATTTTTGTCGCATTTGTCAGTAAAAACAGTATAACCTACTTGACCTCATAACTTTTTAATATTAACAGAACTGGATTACTATTATGTAATTATTACATTAAAAAGGAAATTTCTATTTTTTTATTTTTTTCCCGTTATTCAAAAATCATATTTAGTTCTGGTTAGTGTGACAATTTTCCCAAAAGGATGTTTAAGAATTCCAATTTGGTCCATTTGTCCTCTTGTAACACCTATCCTGTGGGACACACTGAATATAGAATACATTAAAATATTTTACCAGCACATATTACAGGTAAACAAGATTTTAAAACCAATTGATTAACGGCAAACCTTTCCTATAATGGTGATTTTAAAAGAAATACGAATAATAATTAAATGAATATATTTAATACATACATACGTACATTAACGTTATTGTCATTTATAAATATTTATGTCACCATGAATTAGGAATGATTTTATGCTTAGTTAGAATTTTGTTAGTATTTCCGTTGCAGTTTTGTCTATATTTTTGTGTTTCTTTAAAAAAACCGCTTTAACTTATTTTTTTAAGTTTCTGGACACTGCTCACAATAAACCACCATGGTACATTATACTAGGGGTCGACCACCTACGGCTCAAAAGCCACACTGCTTTTGGGATGTAAAAAAAATAAGAAGTTATTTTTTATCAAAACACTTTATTTGTGCAATTATTATTAGCACGAAAAATCTTTAGCTTTTTAAAAACTTTAAAATTTTGTTAATTTTAAAGTTTTTAAAAATCCTTACTCTTTCGACTTCAAAAGTTACCCAACCCCTATGCTAGTGGTTAATAAGAGCCAAAGTAAATTTAATGGCAGTGGATTGAACCTGGTATTTTCTAATTTGTACAAATTAAATTATGTTTGTTTATTTCCTAAGCATGCAAATATTCACTTCCATCTCTATTGACATAAATATGAAATTCCTATTACGTCTAATTAAATTTTCATTGCAAATCATGCCGCAGTTTTCTTGAATACAGAAAAAATACAGTTTATTCTCCCGAAGTCGTAAAACACTGAAACGTAGGAACAACCGTACAAGCACATTACATTCGCAATTATTAAAATCCGAAGTAAATTGCATGCCAATCTGAAGCTCGGGGCTCATTACTAAAAAGTCATCTTGCGCTCTACTTGGGATTTATTCTCTTTATTTCAAGAAATACGTGACTAACAAAAGTACTCAGTTTAAATTATCTCGTTTGTAAAGCACATGAACGCGATTTGTTTTATTTAGCATATTATTGACATGTGATGAATTTATGTATGTTAAATGCCAGAGTTGCGAAAACGAATAATAAGTCACATAACTTAGCTAAGTTTTTTCATGTAGTACCTTTAACTCAGTAAAAATACAACATTAGATGCCTGGGAATCTGACTCAAATAATAAAATCTTTTTTACTATTAATATTATTTAATTCCATTTTAATCTCCTTTATTTTGGGTCAAGAGTTGTCACGAAAAATTGTTAAGCCTAATTTAAGTGGTGTAAAGTATTGTTTGAAGTTCCTACATTGCCCTAAGTTGTGTTCCTTAGGTATTATTAATGTTTAGTATTGACAAAATATTATATAATATATGTGTAATATACAGAGTACATTGTTCTACAACTAAAATTTTACTAATCAAAATGTTAGTGTCTTTTATTTTTTAAGACTAGACAGTGATAAAAAGCTATTATTTTTTAATCATTTTAAGTGTAAATAACTACGTAAATAAAAATTATATTTGTCATTTTTTAATTATAATTTTAAGTCTGCTTTAATAAAAGAAACATTTTTTTTAATTCTTTGGACAATCCACGAAGGCTAAAAGCCTTAATACTAACGTACCGCGGGTGTCTTAAGCAATTACTTGTATCATATCAACTACATGCTATGTTTTATTTTAAAATGCTTTACTGCTTACTATTTTATTTTAAGATATTTAATGTATAATTATATTTTTAAAAAACTTGCAAATAGCCTAATTGTCTGTGATTTCTTTCTTGCAATGGGACCGCTTCATTCTTGGTTCTGAGTCTGCTGCGCCTATTAATTCCTAAAAACTTACAAATCAAAAAAACAAAATAAAGAAAATTACCCAACCAACTCCAAAAATTTAAAATATATGTCTACTTATCTCTATACGCTCCAGAATAACCTGTGTCATGGTTTTATGATAAATTTAAAACCAATTAGAGACTAGATAGTATATATTATTTAAATTTTTAATTTTATTATAAAATTGCTTTATTTTATTTAGTGTTCACTATTAAATAAAAAATAATAATTTCATTCTCAATTCTTAAATTCGTGGGAGCTTTTGCAGTAGTCTATACTTAAAAACTACCCCTAAACTAAATCAAATTAATGAAAATTTTAAAGAAAGTTTTTGATATTGCAACAATAAAAAGTATACGGGGTGTTTCAGAACTATGGGATCAAACTTCTAGGGGTTATTCAGTGCAACAGTAGAAAACATTTGAGTATATAGACCCATGTCAACGGTGAATTAGGATTTAATGCATTTAATTTTTGCCTTTTTGTACATAATAGTATCACAATAATTAATAAATAAAGAAATAAATAAAATTATTACGTAAAAAAACATTCAAAGTAAAAAATAAAGTACTAAAATTTTTAAACATTGACATTGACATTTTAAAAAATTGTTGTGATGATCTGTAGAAAATGCAAAAATTAAATGCATTAAATTCTATTTAGGCAATTCATCGTCTTTGTAAATTGTAACACGTCTTAGGGCCGTAGGCCGACACATTTTCCGGACATTGGTTTTATTGAATAGGCCCTAAAAGTTTGATCCCATGCTTCTGAAATACCCTGTATTTTTTATATATTATTATGGTATTAATAATACTAAAATATTATTTGTGTGTTGATAATATGTATACAAAAATATGACCAACAATAAAAATTCAGGTTCTCTTAGAGAAATTATTCTTGCTCCTCGTCAAGGTTTCTTTCCGTTTCCAATTTAATTTTAAAGATACAAAAAACATATTTTATTTTTGGGTACTACCGAAGATCGATTAGCTACGGTTTAAAAGAATTAACGTTTTTACTCAAATCGTTCAGATATGAAGTAAATATGAGAAACAAAAAACTATGTATGCATGTTTGATCACAGATTTTAGATATGGTTACACAAATATATATTTTTAGGTTACCGTTACAAAATTTTAGGTATAAGAAAATTTAACTTTATATAACTGCACGACTAATTTTAGCCAATCAAGGTAAATTTAGAAATTGACGATCTTTCGTCATAAATTATTGCCAATGTTATATGAATGTACATGCTTTAAACTCGATTAACATAACTAGTGTTTAAAATATTTGTTAGTTATTAAATAAGATCCGAGTTGGCCGAATGATATCTTGGCCCCAAAGAAGCAATAAATTTATTCTGCAGCTAAGATGGCAAATTTTAGAAAAGTTTTTTTTTTTGGTTACAATATACCAAAAATTATTGGTGATAATCTGTTTTAGGCGTTAAACTTTTTTAAATAACAAAATACACAAAAAAGCAAAAAAGGAAAATGTATTTGTTAACCTTTGGCAGCTTTATGAATGTTTAGATGTATAGAGAAAAGTTAAGAATAAATTATTTGTAATGGTTTATATAAAGAACTCAAACTATTTATTTGCGGACATGGAAAATGTTAAATAATTCGCCTATTTTTAGGCGTTATTTTTTATAAAGCTCATGAAGGTTTAAAAAAGTTAAAGTAAAAGAAACCATGGGCATTTACAACCTAATATATATTTTATATATTTTTAATTAAAGGAAAAATAAGTTATTTATTAGAAAATTATCTACGATTACTATATATTATTATACGAAATTAAAATTATTTATTTTTAATTTTGAAGTAATAAATAGGTTTGGTGCATTTTAATTTAATTTACTTTAACACTTTTCCAATAATTTTATTAACTTGATAATATCACATCTTTACAATGATTAACAAAAACTTTTTATTTTAAAATAGGCTCCGACTACTACCTTATTACGTTTTCAAAACCATTAGCTCTACCTAATACATAATATGCTATACTTTTAAAATGATGTTTTTAATTTTCAAATTAAATTTTGCATAGTGGGCTATAATATACACTTTATATTCAAATAATAAGATTAGTAGTTTACAATTTGTTTACATTTTACAGCCGCATTTGAATTTTTCTATTTCACCTAACCCAGCACTCCTCAGTTGTTTAAGTCTGTTTACTTATTATTTAATTTAAAACTAAATATTTTGATTCAAAGCCGCTGTGTTCATACTCAAAATAATGAACAAAATCAGTATGTATCAATTATATAAAAAAACATTCGAATCAAAACAAAATAGTAAAAATTCATGTATGAAACTGTTACCAGAATTATTATTGATATTGGTGTTTTAAAGGTATAAGTTTAATATATAGTTTTTTACCATTTTGCTTAAAATTAAACGTATTCTAAAAATATTGGATACATACTGATTATGTTCACTGTTTTGACTAGCGCTGATCCATAATATTTTGTTTTTATTTAACTAATAAATGAACAAACTTAAGAAAGTGCTAGGTGTTGGTCATGATAAAGTAGTTAAAAGTCAGATATTGCTTTCAAATGTAAACAAATTTAAAGTAAGGGCCAACTTCACTCTTTGATTATAAAGTCTATATCATGGCCCAGTATGCAAAATTCAATTTTAAAAGTAAATCAATTTAGGGCCTAAAAGTATAAAATAAATATAAGGTAGTATATATTTTAAAAAAGCTGCTTTTACCCATAATTTAATGATTAAAATAAAGGGGATGTTCCAAAAGAAAATTTATATGTTTGGTACATATCTGGAAAATGATAAAATTTTGGAAAAGTAAAGTAACGACTAGATTCTACGTAAAAATATTTACCATTACCAGTTTTTAGTTTTGGTTGTAGGAGGTACAAGTCAACTTAAATACAAGGGGGCCCAAAATGAAAACGAAAATCTCCTTGTATGTGGAAAGCGCAAAAAGCCATTAAAAATGCTTGATATCATATTTTATTTCATTAAAAAGTAGCAACACTACTTTAAGAACTTACAAGTCCCTATCTCTAATAATAACCAAGATACCTTGCAGTTCCAACGAAATCCGAACCCCCTGTACAAACTTGTCATCTTAAAGACTATACATTATATCCTTAATAAGTTTTTATGAGTTAAAGGTTCTGTTTAAATAAATGTATATAAAAATATTTTTTTCTAATGAAAAATCTTACCGAAGCAAAAACTAAAAGTAAATTGAGTGAAATTAAAATTGCGTGGTTTAAACAGAAACCGCGGGTTTTCAAGCAGGTAGGTAATCTCGTTATTGAGTTGGAAAAATAATGCAGATTTGCAGATTTTACAGTTTAATAAAATCATGTTTAAATTACTCCGTTCTCGTGGGCAACGCTAAATGTACGTAATTACCTGCGGATCGGGCTTACCGACATTCGAGTCTCGCCATCTCAACAACTTAATTTTAAATAAAATTCAGTTTTCTTCCATCTGTCTGGGCGCTCCAAGTGGCACTTTAACATTTTTCTAACAGATTTTTAAATTTACTCTGGTATGTTTTATCGTAGGGTATTTATATAGAAACAATAGCAAACATTAGGTTAACCGAAAAGATTTTTGTTCTTGCCATAATTCAAGTTTGTAAGGCTAGTTATTTACTTTCTATTTGCTTAGATCATTAATGACTACCTAAACCTTAAATAAAATAATCCATTTAAGGGCATAAGAGCAATTGTTACGGAACTTGGTAACTAGTCAGAATTTACAAATTTTATATATTTTTTTAACTTAATAAGTTTAGATTTAAATTTATTTTTACGAAGTATAGGCAGTCACCTAATATAATAAAAAAATTAAAGATCTCGTTTAATTTATTGCAGCAAAAATACAATCATGTTCCTTGCCGCGGAAAAAGTTATCAAAAACTCACCCTTTTCTTATAAGTGGCCAGGTTCTGCACAGCAACCACTCATTCAACCCTATGGGCGTCACATTTAGGAATAACTTTACTTGGCATAAACACAATGTATCTATAGCCAGAAATTCGACTTTTGGGCCAAGAATTATTTCCCTTTTAATTTATGCACTAAATTATTCCAAATCTGCCCCTTCCTGGAATATTGTTTTCATATCTAAAAAATGGCGACCCCAACAACCCTCAGCATTCTTAATTCCATTTAAAAAATAACTTTTCGTCTCATTAATGATGTAGGAAATCTATCGCTTTTTATAGATACTTTCCCGGCTTCGCTTTGAGGAATTGTCCAGTATAGTCCCTTTACTTGCAACTACCAACAGAGAAACTCGTGGTGCCGCAATTAAGTATCCCGATACGGTCCAAATGGACAGGCCCCGAACTTCCCATTTTGTTCCTTGTTTTATCCCTAGAGTTCCTAGAATGAGGAACCTGCTGCCAGCAAAAAACTTTCCTTCTTCTCCCAATCCTCAAGTTTTTAAGTCTCGTGTTAGCAAACGTCCTCTAAACTTGCTTAAGACATCCAGACAGGTTAAGATTAAGTCTTTTACCCTTCAAGGATTGTCCAAAAATAGAAAAAAAACTTGTATATTTCAAATTATTTGTGCTTTATTTTTGTGACTTATTTGGTAAACGCATCAAACTTAGATATAATTTTAATTTTAAAGTTAAAGAAATTGTTTTCAAAAACACAATATTTTTGCTATAACACTGGTAATATTTGAGTAATTCACAAAGCTCTATGTTTAGCCTTACCAAGTACTAAGGGGTGATTCATTTAGAGGTACTTTTTTAGAAGGTATTTTTGGATGAATGAGACGGTCTAAATTTTAAACTGTTATGGTATTTGTGTTCAGTACTGATTGACAATTTATCCTGGAGAGACTGCCCTTGAAAATTGTCATTCTCCGAGAAATGTGTTTCGTGCGCTTCGGGCAACTTATAGTCCACGCATAATTGGCGTACTGAGCCGACTATTGGCTGTACCATCACAAAAGTTTGAACTCCAATTTTTATTATTGGATAATTCCTGACCAAATGATCCGCTTCCAGCACGTAGTGCAGAAAATATAGCGGCAGGAGCTGCGAGTGTACTTACGATGTAAGGGTGTTAGCATCGCTAGGGAGGCCCACAGGAGTGGATTGCTTAGCGCATTAGTCTTAGTCCCGCACTGGGTGTAATTCTCCAAGGAAAAAACTTCATAAGAATATGTTCCAAGCATCATATTTTTTTAGTTATGGAATGTTAATTTTTTAAGATTTTTTTATAATTACTGTTGTACCAATTTACATATTTTTAAAAATGTTGGTAAGCGTTCTTATGCATCAAAGGATATTGTTGGAGGCACAAGAAAAATAAATTTGCATTAGTGTCGTCCATGAAGTATTTATCGATTTTTTTATTTATAAAAATCATACATCGTTGCATTTTTCTTAAACAAAATATTACTTGAAATTCCCACTTAGTTTTAAACAACTGTGATAGGACTTTTTTATTTATTTGATGCATGGATTTCTCATAAGTAAATGCATACCATTTCTCGACATGATCACATCGCTAATACCTAATTATAAAGTTCTCAATATAAAAAAAGATAATAATTGTCATTTAATGCAATTTGCATTTTTAAATATATAAAAATATCTTACATATTTCTTAAAACAATCTGAATTGGTATAAAAGTTATTTAAAAAAATTAGTTGGTATAACTTGGACACCGTGTATTTTTAAAAAGTATGACATCAAGGATATACAGGGTATTTCCTAACTAAAAGATTCTATGAACATATGTCCGGACTTGTTTCATTTCTGAGATAAAATAGATATACAGTGTGGTTCATTAAGTGTGCAACAAAGTGAAAACTTTATTATTTGCAATATGTCAGAAAATTGTATCTTTTATACAAGTTAGTGCGTATTCCTAAACTGTATAAGCAGTAGTTAGTTTTAATAAAAGTTTAATAGTATAAGAGGTAAGTCGAAAAAATGAAAACCGCATAAGAGTAAAGTGCCCCTATTATAAAAAATATAACAAACTGTTGAAGAAAAAAGTTATTTAAAATTAATAGTTATGTCCAAATACCAAGGAATGGCATTCTATTAAAGTTTTATTTGCTTGTTTGTTTAATTTTAAGTTATCTGTTCTACACTTTCATAAAAATGTGTTTTTATTATTTATAGTATATTATCTTTAATAATATATAAATATATATACAGGGTGTTTTCTAATTAAATGTCAATATTAAAGGAGGTGATTTTTGGGTTTTTTTAAGGAGAAAACTTTATATAAAAGTATGTTCTAAACATATTAACTTTTGAGATACAGGGTGTTAAAATTTTCAAAAAACCAAAAATTTCGAAAACCCGTTTTTAGTAAAAACTGTTATACTGGATATAAACGTTATTTAAATAAGTATTTATTATTTTTGTTACATAATTGCTTATTAAAAATTACAAAACCTAATTTTTAAAAGAAAAGATCCCGCAATGCTCCTTTATGGTCTAAGAATATGTAATTAAGTGAATTTTATTTTTTTTCTCTTTAAACTAAACAAGAAACGAAAAAAATTAAAAGACAAAGCAGTATTTTTATTTGCTTAATCTAAAGAAAGCACAAAAATTTTACACACATTTACAGTCAGTTGCGTACCGTTTGTTTGTTGGAAATATTTCTTCAGTTGCCTCTCAAGACGCCACTGGACTTACTAAATGTAATTAAGTTAGTGATAAATTACCCCTTAATGTTATTAATAATGTTGCGAAATTAAAACCAAATTAAGTAAATAATAGTTAGAATATTAAAAAAAAAGTTTTTTTTTGAAAATTTTAACACTCTGTATCTCAGAAGTTAAGACGATTAGGACATGCAACTTTTTATTTTCTTGTTTTTTTTCGTATGTCGCTTGGTTTTCAAAAAAAAATAAAGGAAGTTATTCTTTTTTTTTAATAGGGGATCACGCCCTAAAGTTTGTCGTTATACAGTGAGTCAAAAAAGTCTCCATACACTAGTCTTTTTAAGAAATATGTTCATGTGTGCTTCCTAATTTATGTTTATTATCAAAAATATTATAAGTAAATTATTGGCAGTCCCTTTAGAAGTTATAAAAACAAAACTAAAGTCTTTTATAACACTTTATTTAAACATTGAAGAATTAAATAGTATTATTAACAAAAAATAACGTCAAAAAGTCTCCATGCACTGGTATTTTTTTTTTATAAAATTGTTTAATACTTTGTACAGTTACCATTTACTTTAATCGATTGCATTAATCCTTTTGGGAGTCCTAATACAAGCTTTCTTGTAACTTCTGGCCGAAATTTCTCCCACTCTTGTCTTATTTTGTTTTTGAGATCGTCCTTATTTCTAATTTGGTGTTTTTCACGCGACGCTTTAATTCCTTCCACAGGTGTTCTATCCTGGTCGGGGACATTGTGGCTCATCCATTCACGTACAAGCCTTGCAGTGTGCTTGGGATCGTTATCTTGTTGGAATAAATAACGACCCTCCAGACCAAGCTTTTAACATATGGGTTTAGATTATTCCTTAGAATATTTAAATAGGCACATTGGTCCATAATACCAACAATAAAATCCAAATTGCCTGTCCCATTGTCTGACATACACCCCATAGTAAGACATTACCTTCTCTGCACTTCACTGTTAGACAAACAGTGTCAATTTTAAGGCTGTATTTTTTTCCTCCAGATTTTATCCCGCCATCTGATCCAAAAATGGTAATTTTTGTCAAATGACTAAATATAACCTTTTTGGATCAGATGGCGGGATAAAGTCTGAAATGAAAATGTTTGTCTAACAGTGGAGCACAGAGGAGGTAATGTCTTACTATGGGGGTTTATGTTAGCCAATGGGATACGCAATTTGGACTTTATTGTTGGTATTATGGACCAATGTGCCTACTTAAATATTATAAGGAATAATCTAAACCCAAGTGTTAAAAGCTTGGTCTTGAGGGTCGTTATTTATTCCAACAAGATAACGATCACAAGTACACTGCAAGGCTTGTACGTGAATGGATGAGCCATAATGTCCACCAGCAACTTCACACACCACCCCAATCACCGGACGTTAACCCAATAGAACATCTGTGGAAGGAATTAAAGCGTCGCGTGAAAAAACACCAAGTTAGAAATAAGGAAGATCTCAAAGACTAAATAAGACAAGAGTTAGAGAAAATTCCGCCAGAAGTTACAAAAAGCTTGTATTAAATCTCCCAAAAGGATTAATGCAATTATTATAGTAAAAGACTAGTGTATGGAGACTTTTTTGACCGACTGTAAGTGCAGGGCACCCCTATATGTAAAGAAAAATAAATAAATAAGCTACTTTTAAAGCTTATAATTTTGCTTTAAAAAAAAAACACAATTGTATTGAAAGTAAAACAAACACAATGGATACGGTTAAAATGTAAGTTTTCTAAAGCAATGCAGCTATGATTTAAATACCTGCCAACGTCGTTGGCTTTCTAAAAAATATTTCGAAACAACAAATAAGCCAATCTAGAACCAAACAAATAAAAAATAAAATTCAAGAAAAAAAAGTACAAACAACGGAAAAGTGACGGTTTTACTTATTGCGTAAAGCGTAGAGAGAAAACTCGTGGCCATAAATAATCGCAGGACAATTAAATACGTAAATGGGGCTAGACATTCGCACTGAATGTGTGGAAAATAAAGCAGGACGTGCCATAAGGGACGAAAGGTGTCGTGAAGGAGTCAGCCTACGATCCGGAAAATGCAAAGCTGCGTTGCCATTGTGTCTCTGAAGCATTAGATTAACCATATAGTATATTCTAATTCAATATACTATACAAAATGTCCCACTAAGTTGGAAACATATGGAAAAATTTTTAATATTAATTTTATATAAAAAAATCTCATAAAAAGTTCTGTATGGTCTTAAACTTAAAATGCAATCATTAGATATTATTATTTTTTAGTAGTGTACGGAATATCTCAAAACATGTGAATTCTTGCGCTAGAGAAGAGAACCATAATTTTTTAAAAAATCGAAATCGAAAATATTTATAAAGAAAACATGTATAGAATTAGAAATAACGCTAAAATATGCAATTGTGTTAATTTAAAAAAAATATATATATTTTTATGTGATAGCGGTCCCAATTTAGTGCATGATTATTTTGAAATGTAAAGTGTAAAGCTAACTTAAGAACTGTAAAAATAGAAAAAAATCACAGAAATGCTATGAATAAAAGTAAAAAAAAACAAGTTTTCATATTTAAACGTAGTTTTTAATCTTCAACATCTTTATTTATATAAAAAAATTAATATTGTTAAAAATATTAGTTCTTTTCCTTAGAGAACCAGATTTTTAAGATAATTCGTATACCACTTAATAAAAATAATATCTGATAATTAAATTTTAGGTTTTGGTTAAATTAATAATAAGAAAATATTCCCTAAGGTTCTAAAAAAGGAATTAAAAATGAACATT
The DNA here is from genome assembly GCA_014170235.1 of Listronotus bonariensis. Lineage (NCBI taxonomy): Eukaryota > Metazoa > Arthropoda > Insecta > Coleoptera > Curculionidae > Listronotus > Listronotus bonariensis. The sequence goes on from JACEGR010002025.1 coordinate 78,677, forward strand.
ACTAATAAGCCATGTAGGCTAGGTTCCTTTTTTAATACATAATTATGGTGTTGTTAAGTGCCTAACTCCATAAAATCCAGATCATCATTAGAAAACTGCTCAAATCCTTTTAATTGTATCAGATGTCAAAATTTAATAAATTTAACTAAAGAAAAAAAATTTAATAACTTTTTCTTCCATATTAAATAATTTTATTTAACTATATGCTACCACGCATCAATGTAAAAATTCTGATTTCAAATATGCTCCTGTAAAATTTCCAAAAATGGAGTTACGCACTTTACCAATTACACTGACAATATATTTCAATTAGAATAAGAAAATCAGCAATGGCAACATTGTAAACAGATAGAAGAAGTGCGTAAGTGTAGGTTAAAAACATTATTTTGCTGCTGTTTAGCAGAGTGTTTAATTTGCTGATAGACGCAAAAACGACGCAAATCAGGTCTATATGCATGTAAAAAATTAACTATGCATTTTGTAAAAAGAATTTCTAAAAACAATTTATAAAAAACTGTATAAATATAATTTGATATATTGGTTAGCTCACTTTTGTTTTGTATTTTTGACTAAAAGGGTAAAACCAAAAGTTTTAAGTAAACTTTTGCAATTTTGTTTAAATTGTGGCTATTAGAGTACACAAAATCAAAACGTCCTTTACTTTTCAAAAAGTGTCGGTAATGTCGCAAATTTTATACATCTGTATAAGTATTTAATAAACTTTCTGCCCTTATTCAACAATATTAAAAAAGACAATATATAAAATAAGCAAATGCTTATACTTATAAAATTTAAAGTTAATGCTTTTGCTTATAAGTATAAGCAAATGTTTGATAAAGAAAAATATAGCATAAGCATTTTCTTCAAATTTTATAATTTGCTTCATTTTATTCATATGGCCCAATGTTTCTTAAAAGTATTTACCCTTCCTGGCTATCCAAAAATTAAAGATGGTTTTAGCCGACTTAAAAGGGGTCAACTGTATATTTTCTTGGCACTCGGTATACCAGGTTGCCCTAGCCGATTGCTCACCCCTAGCATTTTTATTTTAAAAATATTAAAATAAAACCTGAAAGGTAGGTATTATATAAATATTCACTGTTACATGTATTTACTTATTTTATGTTACTTCCTGGTTATACCAGAAACGATCCTTACTTTTTCATATTAAATGAAACACCCAGCATATTTTCCCTTATTTCAATAGAAAATGATATTCCGAATACAATAATACTTTATTGCTACCTTTTGGTATTTAACCTCTAAATATTTTTATTTATAAGGCGATAATACGGCAATTTTTATTTTAGGTAATCCCGAAAAAAGCTGAAAAAATATTTTCATTTTTATACTGCGGTATATTATACTGTTTGACAATATTTTTATATCAAAAATCACCTACCTAGTAGCTTTTTATTATTTTAGAATTAAAAAAGGTCCTCATTTAAAAAAATATTGCATGGCTTATTCAATGTAAATCCCATTAACAGCCTGAAAAAAAATTATTATAAATAACAATGACAGCGATGACAGCTTTATATTATACTTTGCAACACTAGTGTGATAAAACGCATTTTCTATGCATGAAAACAGTGTGCTATTTACAATTTTCACATGTGGTCGTAGGAAAAGTACATATGACAGATGCTCAATTTCCGTTAAAAAGATATTTACAGTATATTTTTAACAAACTAAAGGTTTTGACTTACCAGTGCTAACACACATTTTATTTTTTCAAATTATATTTATTTTAATTTTATGTTTAAGGGTTAATTAGTTTATTTATAGACATTATTTTATAGAAAATACTTTTAGTAATAGTAGGCAACCTATTAAATAATGGAAGTGTCTAAAGCTTCGAATACCAAAGTAGGGATCACAATTTGTTAAATTTTAACCTAACCACAAAATGCCACCCGATTTTTTTTTTAATAAATCATGCCTTGTTAGAAGAAGGCTAATATCTGGTAAAATAATATTAAAATTGCCATTAAATTGGAGTTAAAATTTAATTTAATTTATTTGGGACTGTAAGTTTTGTTTAGTGATAAGGTGTTTTATAAAGAAATTACAGTGCTGACACTTTTGTAAGGAAACTAAAATAAAAACTACTAAATACTTACATGCTTTTACATACAATTAAAGGTAATTTATTTATTTGGATTTTATGGCATTGACATTGATTTACGTTTAAGCTTTTACCAGATTATCTTGTCTTTGTTCAAATTAATGATATAAAAAAACTAACTTAGGATTTTTGGTATATAAATATTTTTTGGTCGTAGGAAAAATATTGTACATGACTCGTGCCAAAAGTGATTTTAACACTCGTGGTATTATATTCCCACCCGTGTAAAATATATCACTTTCGACACTTGTTATGTAATATACTATTTCAGCACTACCTTCCTCACTAGTGCGGAAAAGTACAAACATTTTAAATCAAATATTAGTGAGTCGCAATGAAGGATTTTCATGCATTTTAAAAAGATATATATTTTCTTTTATGTTTTTAAATCAAATGTTACTTACAAAACATATTTTTGTCTATACAGGGTGCTTCCTAACTGCGGTACAAAACTGAAGGGAGTCATTTCTCATGTTTTTTTATAAAAAAAATCATATAGACATATGTCTGGACTTACTTTATTTCTGAGATACAGAACGTTGAAGTTTTTTTAAGAAAATCGGTATTTTTTTAAATATCTTAAAAAACTTTAAGCGATTTGGATAAAATTCGGTACACTCATTTAACGTAATAAGGCGCTTTTTAAACTCTACCTAGATTAATAAAATTTGACCCAGTGTCGTCTCAGTCGGCACCATAGCCAATATTACTTAGAAAAAAGTACGCTACTGACTTTTACAAAGTTTTTATACTTTTGCAGATTAAGCAATAAAAGCTGCAACTTTTTACTCTTTCGTATTTTTTTATCTGCTTTGTTCTCGAGAAAAAAATTGAAGCTACTTAAAGTCATTCTAAAAATAGCCCTAAGCAATATAAAACTCAAAATAAAATAAAAACAATTTTAACCTTAAAAAATCTTGACTTAAGTCCATAAACACGATGAAGAAAACTCAAGTCTGTAAAAACTATAAAATGAAAATATTTTTCAGCTTTTTCGGGATTACCTAAAATAAAAATTGCCGTATTATCGCCTTATAAATAAAAATATTTAGAGGTTAAATACCAAAAGGTAGCAATAAAGTATTATTGTATTCGGAATATCATTTCCCTTATTTCAATAGAAAATGATATTCCGAATACAATAATACTTTATTGCTACCTTTTGGTATTTAACCTCTAAATATTTTTATTTATAAGGCAATAATACGGCAATTTTTATTTTAGGTAATCCCGAAAAAAGCTGAAAAATATTTTCATTTTTATAGTTTTTACAGACTTGAGTTTTCTTCATCGTATTTATGGACTTAAGTCAAGATTTTTTTTTAAGGTTAAAATTGTTTTTTCATTTTATTATGGATTTTATATTGCTTAGGGCTATTTTTTAGAATGACTTTAAGTAGCTTCAATTTTTTTTTCTCGAGAACAAAGCGAGATACGAAAAAATACGATAGAGTAAAAGTTGCAGCTTTTATTGCTTAATCTGCAAAAGTATAAAAACTTTGTAAAAAGTCAGTAGCGTACTTTTTTTTCTAAGTAATATTGGCTATGGTGCCCACTGAGACGACACTGGGTCAAATTTTATTAATCTAGGTAGAGTTTAAAAAGCGCCTTATTACGTTAAATGAGTGTACCGAATTTTATCCAAATCGCTTAAAGTTTTTTAAGATATTTAAAAAATACCGATTTTCTTAAAAAACTTTAACGTTCTGTATCTCAGAAATAAAGTAAGTCCAAAGACAAGATAATCTGGTAAAAGCTTAAACGTAAATCAATGTCAATGCCATAAAATCCAAATAAATAAATTACCTTTAATTGTATGTAAAAGCATGTAAGTATTTAGTAGTTTTTATTTTAGTTTCCTTACAAAAGTGTCTGCACTGTAATTTCTTTATAAAACACCTTATCACTAAACAAAACTTACAGTCCCAAATAAATTAAATTAAATTTTAACTCCAATTTAATGGCAATTTTAATATTATTTTACCAGATATTAGCCTTCTTCTAACAAGGCATGATTTATTAAAAAAAAATCGGGTGGCATTTTGTGGTTAGGTTAAAATTTAACAAATTGTGATCCCTACTTTGGTATTCGAAGCTTTAGACACTTCCATTATTTAATAGGTTGCCTACTATTATTAAAAGTATTTTCTATAAAATAATGTCTATAAATAAACTAATTAACCCTTAAACATAAAATTAAAATAAATATAATTTGAAAAAAATAAAATGTGTGTTAGCACTGGTAAGTCAAAACCTTTAGTTTGTTAAAAATATACTGTAAATATCTTTTTAACGGAAATTGAGCATCTGTCATATGTACTTTTCCTACGACCACATGTGAAAATTGTAAATAGCACACTGTTTTCATGCATAGAAAATGCGTTTTATCACACTAGTGTTGCAAAGTATAATATAAAGCTGTCATCGCTATCATTGTTATTTATAATAATTTTTTTTTCAGGCTGTTAATGGGATTTACATTGAATAAGCCATGCAATATTTTTTTAAATGAGGACCTTTTTTAATTCTAAAATAATAAAAAGCTACTAGGTAGGTGATTTTGATATAAAAATATTGTCAAACAGTATAATATACCGCAGTAAGGAAAAGTATTTATCACCCTAGTGTTGCAAAGTTTTTAATTGTTTTCATATTTTTTCTGTGAAGGCAAACAACTAAATTTTTTTTTGGTGAATAATTTGTGGTCGTAGGAAAATAGTGTACATTACTTGTGTGAAAATAACTTTCTTACACTCGTGTGAAATCAGTCAGTTTTCACCCTTGTAATGTAATATACTATTTCAACACTAGTGTTAAAAAGTGGATTTCAACACGCGTGTGATATTATTCGTTTTCTAAAGGATCAAGGAGTGCGTTTTATGTCTTTTTCATATGTGTTCGTGGAAAAAGTACTTTTTGAACTAGCGTGGAAAAGTGATACTTTTAGAATTAAAATGCGTGCGGAAAAGTAAACTTTTTTGCACGCGAGTAGAAAAATATTTTAAGATGTTTGCAATCGGCCTTTTTAAAAAGTTTTTTTTCCTAAGGGTCGGCGCTACTGCGCTCATTTCCTTTAGTTTTCTATAAAGCGTGATTAAGAAAATGCGCAAACGTTTCGCTTTTTGCATCGAACATTGTTATAATCTATACTGCTATGTCGAAATTAAAATTGATTACTGTATACGTGAACCGTCTCTTTTAATTATTTTTCTTTTAAAGATATGAAAGTCGGAGACTGTGGTATAATTTAGAACCAATCCGAATTCGACTGATTTAAAAAAAAATAATTTTAAGTATCATTATTAGTTTAAAAGGTAGCAACGTCGGGAAAACAAAAATTTTTGGTTGGCTAATTTTTGATATGTTGTCCTGTCTCTCTTTCGGGTAGATCCTCGGCTGTCTGGCTGGCGGTAGCAGTTGCGCTGGCGCCCAGCTGTGACCTTGACATTTAGAGCTGTCACCTTGACATTTAAAGCTGTCACTGATATGCCAAAGATGCAGACCTTGGTCATATACTATCGTTCCAACTTTTATCAAAATATACCGAACAGTTTAGAAGTTAGAAGGGGGCGACTGTATAATTAGCAATAATAAAAGTGGGCCAGGTAAATAAAATTAAGCAAATGCTATAACTATGGACTTGTCTTTTTTTTCTTTAGACAAACCACGAATAAAATACTAACGTACCGTGGGTGTCTTAAGGCGAGGTAAGAGGGAGTTTGTTGACACGAGACTTAAATATTTGGGGTGGAAGGAAAGACCTCCGCGAGCAGCAGGTTCCCCATTCTAGAAACTCTTGGGATAAAAGAACGAACAAAGTGGGAAGTTTGGGGCCTGTCCAGTTGGACCGTATGAGGATGCATACGCGCGGCACCACGAGTTCTTCTGGTGAGAACCGTGAGTGGAGGAACTATACTGGACAATTCTTCAGAGCAATAGCCATGAAAGTACCTATAAAAAAGCGATAAATCCCCCACAGCCCGACGATGAGCAAGAGGGGAAAGCCTTTCTAAGACGAATAGCTCTTCTTTGGATGAAGTCAAGAATGCTTAGGGTTGTAGGAGACGCCATGCCCCAGATATGAGAACAATATTCCAAGGGAGGTCGGATTTGGGATACATAAAGTGTATAAATTAGAAGGGGAAAAATACTTCTTGGTTTGAAAGAGAAATCCAAGCTTTTTTAAGCGGCCGTGACTATAGATACAATGTGTTTATACCAGTTAAGGTTACTTTCAAATGTGACGTCTACTACATTGAAGGTGTCTTTGCTCTGTAAAGCTTGGCCACTCATAAGTAGGGGATGAATATTTGATGACTCTTTTGCGACAAGGAACATGATTGCGTTTTGGATGCATTAAAATGGACGAGATTTTTGGCGCCCCAATCGAATATTAAATTAGGATCTTGCAAAAGATATCTGCATCGCTCTGCGTTGAATTTCCAAATCAGGTTTAGTGATGGGTTTAGGAACCTGAAAACTGGAGTGAAGGGTACTATTTTGTCTTTTGGTCTTTATTTTGCTTATGCAAATTTGTATATTTAATTTCTTTTAATTTTAGGTAAAAGCATTTGCTTAGCTTCATTCACCCGGCCCAGTGACTGGCAATAAAAAAAATATGTTCAGTAAACCTATCTTAAGACAAGAAATTGAAAATTAAGCTTTTTAAAACTTTGAATTATTAACTGTGCAGGTAGGATGCAAACTAATAAACGCAATCACCACCGCCAGCTAGACACCCCAGAAGAGGAAGGAGAACAACATATCAAAAATCAGCTGATCTTAAATTCTTTTTCAAAATGTTGTTATCTCCTATATATTTACATAAGCCACAAAAACTGACAAAAGTTTTTCTAGTGGTCGCATTGAGCTATATTTTCGTTTGTAATTTTTGCTTTCGTCACTTACACAAATTAAAATAACCCGATTATAGCGTTTAAAGAAACCAAAAAAATCCAATTTGTCAACAAATTTTATTTTACATAAAAGTTAGTGCTGATTATATACAGGATAGATTAAAAATAATAAAAATATCTTAATCCCCTTATTTAAAAATTCACCAAAATGGCTTACAAAAAGTTGTTAAAAATAAAAGGTACTGCGTAAATACTATGTTAGGGCCTCTTATACAATTTTTTATTTATTTATTTTTAATTATAGATTACTTATTTTACGCTCTTATAAAAATTTAAAACAACATTTTTTGGTACGTAAAATAAATACTTTTTATATGCACATAATTTTTTATAGTATATTTGTTGTATTGAAAAAATATTTATGTAAAAAAATACAGTTAGTGGTTAGATAAAAAAATGAATTCAGTTTAATTTAGGAAATTTGCTCTCAGTTGAAGACTTAAAAATTGAGTAAGTTTTAACTGATTTAAAGAAATATTAAGCAATAAGAACACAAAATTGAATTATACAAGGTTCACACAATAATTTTTATAAATAAAAAATAAAAATCCAAATAGAAGGCGATGACTTGGTATTTGGCTTAAAAACAAGTTTACTTTACTCTTAGAGGAGAAATGTTTTGGCCTACTCTGTATATCCTTTAACTTTGATTAAAACTAACTAGCCAAAATAGTTTAAGACCATGCACCTACTTAAAGTAATGTTTACTTATATAGTTCATTAAATGTTCAAACGTAGCAATTGCAGCTTTTTATAGTAAATCACTTTTATTTGTAAAATTAATACCAAAAAAGTTTTCCATATGGTGCGAACTTAAGTAGACTAAGATAAATAAAAGCTAATTAAATATGGTAAAATATTTAAGAAATCTAAAGAACAAATACTGTATAAATAATATTTCCGGAAAAATAAACCGAATATTAAAAGGTTTTCTAAAATTTTAAAAAGATTATTTGTTTATGTTGAACAAGTATGGATGTGTCCAAATATTATAGACAATATAAGACATCAATCGAAAAATCATCGGAGAGTTTGTCGTTTTACCTTACGTTTTTATGGAAACGTTCTTCGCTTCACTTGATCAGTTTTTGTTTTGCATCGATAAAATTGATAATTTGTTATAATTTCACTTTTTCAATTTTCTATGGTAGTGCATAATTAAAAAAAGACACCACTAATTGTAAAAACTTATTAATGCAAACTGTTATTACAAATTTACTATGGGAAAAACCTGTATATAAATTAGTTCAATTTTCCAGACACTGATTATTAAAAGGAATAATTAGTTATAATATGTTTTTCAGTAAATATGATTTGTCAATTTTATATCCGTAAAATAACATGAAAAATTCGAATACCATAAATTAAACTTTGCAGTTTATATAAGTGGCAAAACACTGCTCTCTAAAAAAGTGGTGTCAGTAGCTGACGATGTAAGTGTGCCAATAAAGAATCCATTTGGGTGTAGTTTTAATTTATATTATAATGAAGGTACCTATACGAACTGGCCAATTACATTTAATTAAATGGTGCGGCTATTGCGATAATCTCTACTAATATATAATGAGGTACAGTTTGTAACTTTGTTTGTGAGTTTGTGGATTTGTTTGTTTTTACCCGCTAATCTTCGGAAGTACTAAACCTATCATAAAAATTATTTTAGAATAAAAACCTACACTATTTAGGAGTGTTATAGGCTATAGTTTACTATGATTAAACAAAAAGTTCAGACATTAACGCCCAACAAAGTTGGTACGGGTCGGCTATCTTGGATAAACTATAACTAAAATTCGATATTGACGTTACTATTCTAAACGGATGTTATTGCAATTTTTTATAGATAGAGTGATTCAAGAGAAAGGTTTATATGTATAATAATATCAAAAAAAAAAAAAACCAACTGAGTGTGTAAAAAATAGCTTTCATTTAAAATTCGATAATTTCTCAACGGATTTTGATGCGTTTTTTTTTAAATAGATAAAGTGATTTAAAAAAAGGTTAATATTTATATTTATATAAAAAAAACATATACCGAGTGTTTAAAAAGTAGTTTACGTTCAAAATTTCGATTCTATTTTTATAGATAGACTGCTTTAAGGGAAAGGTTTATATGTATAATATTATTAAAAAAGCATATACAAAAATGCTTAAATATAAAGATTTTCAAAATAATTATTAGTATTTAAAAAAATATTATACAGGGAGTACCAAATTCTTTTTATTAAGTTTCTTATCACTATTAAACAGATTTTGATGCGGTTTTATTTTCATTATAGATAGAGTTATTCAAGAGAAAGGTTTTTATGTATATAATAATATCCAAAATCTTAACAGTATAGGGAAGGGGAATTATTTTACTCCGAATTTAACGCGTGCGAAGGCGCGAGCAAACGCTATTATGTTTTTAATAATATTTACTGGTAATTGGATATCTTATCAAACTGTTAATGTTACTTTAGAAAAAATAATGATATTTTAGGATGTTACTAGTATTTTTCAAAGTCATACTAATTTAAATAAATCAGAAATTTGACTTTAGAGTTCACCCATTAATTTTGTTAGATATTTCGTTCTAAATTAAAATATTTTTGTTTTAGGTGAGTGGCCGGGCACTAATAAATACCATTTACCAAAAAACTTTACGGACCTAAAAGCGACAAGGTAGGTACATCGTATTAAAAAAACAACGACATTATAAATACAAAAAACACATAGAGGGTGTTTTCGGATTTTCAATATTTAAAAAAAAGTTACTATAAAAATTTTTGCTTTGTATAAAATGCAAAACGCTATAATAAAAATTGCCCCATGATATACAGGTGCTTAAAAATTGCAAAAATTTATTTTAAAAATGAAAAGAAATGAAAAAATATATTTTTAAAAATGGTTGTTTCAAAAGCATAAAAAGTTATAGTATTAAAGTCCACTACATTTTTTTCTTATCGCTAATAATTATTTGTTTATTTAATATAACAAAATACATAAAATTAGGTGTACACTAAAACAAATATTTTTTATTAATAAATAATTAATTTTACTTTTTATATGCATACCAATATCAAGTAAAGTTAAAGGGTATGCAAGTAGTAACACAAAAAGTAACGATTTATTTAACAAAAAGTTAAAAGTTTTATTACTTTTTCCAGTTAACTAAATAATTATTTTAAAAAATAATTTATTAATTATTAACGATTTTGTTTTTAAATTTTCCAAAATGACATTTTCGTAATTGTGAAATTCCTTGTATGTTATAGGGTGATTTTTTACCGCTTTTATTCAAAAAAAAGTTTTCTTTTACTTAATTATTTTTTTTTAGGTTTTGTTTTCGAACATTAACCTTAAGTTTCTTAAGAAACCATAAACAATACAAAAAAAGGTAATGTATTTTAAATGATTTTCCAAAAAAAAGTTTTTCTATTTTTAAAAGTAATATTTTTGCAATTTTAAACCACCCTGTATATTCCACCGCAAATTTTATTATAGTTTTTAGCATTTTAGGCGAAGCAAATATGTTTATGAAGAAAAACTTTTTATTAAAATATTAAAAATAAACATTTTTACAGGTATAGTTAAGTCCATCAGTGGACACACACGTAAACAAACTTTACAGCTAAGCAAAATTGTAGTTAGTGGAGGACTAATTTAAAGGTATGCTAGTTTCTGATATATTAACAGTTTAAAATTGCCATTGAATTGGATATTTATTAAGTGGGCAGTTTTTTATTTTTGCGACTTGGCCTAAGTTAACAGAAAATTGTATTTTTTAATCTAATTAACATGGTAGGTTTTAAAAGACAATTAAACATCTCAGTAACGTAAAATTCATAAAATTGCACTTTTCGGAGAAATTTTACCATTTTAATATTACTTTTGCATTCTACATATTCCTATTTTTAAAAAGTTACACCTCATACAATAGTTAGTAGTTTTTGAGATATTACCACTTAAAAATTACTGTTACTTAAGTTACTAATTAAGTTGGCACTAGTGTTATGTGACCCAGATTCTGATATTTGCTTGATTTTTTGGATTTGATCATGTTAGTTCTCTTAAAAAATTCAAATATTTGCTAATTTAAACTAAGCCGTATCTTTTATGGCAATAAAGTTAGCAACTGTGCCTGTATCTCATTAACTACTATTTTCTGACTTAAGGTCGATTTATCCATATTCGTACTGTGTCCGTTCCTTGTTATGTCAGTGCCGGACAGAAAAAAAGACTACATACAATACAGAGTGTTTCTAAACAAATGCGAAAAATTTAAGGAGGTAATTTCTTGTTCGATATAAAGGGTACTTTGCTTTTTAAACATGGGGTCAAAACTCAACCATTAGAAAGATATAGCAAACATTTAACAAAATGTTTTCAGGTTTTTGCCTCAAAACAAAAATTGTATTTAAACTAGCAAGTAATGTCAAATAAAGACAGAATGTCGTAATATGTGACAGCAGAAAAAGAGAATTTTTATAAAAGAAATGTCACCGTCCCGGTATGTCATGATTTACATTTTAAACTGGTAAGTTTAACGAAAAAAATACAAGAATAAAAATGTTTCTTATTACACCAATCTATCCAAATTTATATTTTTGGAGGTGATTGCATAAGTGCCTCTTTAAATTTAGTTAGCTATTTTTCTTCCGTGATATCCCTCTAATGGATGACTTTTTACCCTATGTTTATAAAGCAATCACCCTTTATTTTGAAAAAGGAATAAGCTCCCAAAATTTTTCCCATTTGTTTAGAAAAACCCTGTACATCCTATTGGAAGATATTTAAGGAGTTTCAAATCAAAACGCAAGTTTTAGTAATGCACTATTTGTAGAATACCTTTGAATTTTCACTGCCCTATTTTCTATCTATGAATTTTAAAAAGTTTTTTTATAGAATTGTTTTATATTTATGATATAATATGTTTTAATTAAAAAACGTTTCAAACATAAATAATAAAACGCGAAGTAAAAATTGTGAAATACTTCTAAAATTGTAATTTATTAAAAACTGCGTTTTGATTTGGAGCTCCTCATTTATACTCGGACAGAAATTAATACCCAACGATATTTTTGGTGTCGGCACTGACGATGACGGTGCACGGAACGAGCGTGGACTATTTCTCTATATTCTCTAAATTTGCCTTTGGTTTCTCTATTTTTTCATACTGGGTAAAAACTGTAACTTCTTTGCTTTACCTTTTTTTTGCTTTTTCTCTTGACCCAATAATGAAGCCAATACGGTAAAATTTTCTCTCCCACCAGCCCGAACACTGCCGCATCTCGGAGATTTATAAATGTCTCATCAAAAATACTCGGATCCGGAACTGACACTGAACAGACATTGCACGGATATGTATAAATCGACCTTTAAGTTTTACATAACTTTTGTTTAATAAAATTTTATATATAATATAGAAATAAAGTAAAAACTTTGCCATTTTATTTAAAAAGGACGTTTTATTGCTTATCTCAAAAACTCATAACTTTTACCTTAACTTCAATAAAACTCCTTTTAAATAAAATTTTACAAACAATCTAGAAATAAACTAAAAGTTTAAGCATGCCATTTAAAAAAGGAGGTTTTGCTGCATATCACATGGCCCAGATGTTATTAATTTTGGCGTTTCCATCTTAAGCTATCTCAGCTTAAAACCATACATTTTTATTTTTATTTTTATTTAATTTAATGCAAACTCCTATCTCCAATGGTAAAAACCGCCCACCTAACTTTAAACACTGTCTATATACAGACTGTCCACGAATGGAGTTAACAAGAGGACAAACGGACCAAAAATTCCATTTTCCGAAAAAAGTCATTCTCCATAAAAAGTTTTGCTTGTAATTTTGTATACAGGGTTCGCAAAAATTTAAAAAACATAATTTTTATCCAAGAGTAAACTTTTTCATTTTTTAGCAAAATGTCATTGGAAAAATATATTTAGAATCATGTTTGTAATCTATAAAAACAATAATACATTTTTTATTGAAATCCATAATTTGACGAAAACTGCCGTTTACAGTTGAAAAATTGTGTTTTGTAGGAATTTTGAGAAAGCAGGTGTTTGAAAAGCAAATTATAAAAGTTTTTAGGTCATTTAATTATAAAAATTTAAAGCAATCAATTTTTGATAACTTTAAAATCAGTTTTAAAAATCTTTTAAATACCCCTGTAGCTTTAATAAAGTTATTCAAAATGCGATTCTTAATTTAAAAAAATATGATATTTTGCTTAAAAAGGAAAGATAAAAGTGGTTTGCTCTTGTAAAAAATCATGTTTTTCAAGTTTATACGAACCCTGTACACAAAATTACCATTTCCTCTTCGTTAATCCCATTTTTTTAAAAGCAAAAATTTTTATGAAGAATTTCTTTTTTTAAATTAAATTTTGGGTCCATTTGTCCTCTTGTTAACCCCATCCGTAGACAGTCTGTATGTATGTACATAATATTTAATGGTCCCGCTGAGAATACTAGCAAGTTTAGAAATTATAAGTAGAATAGTAAAAACGTACTTCTGCTAATTTTTTTGTATTTTTTGAAGCGTAATGTACGAGTTTCTTTTATTTTTAGTTTTTCTTATTTATATTAAGTTTACGCCCCATATTTTAGTATCGAATAAACTCATAAAACATATGAACGTTTTCAAGAAGTTGAGGTTTCGTATCGCAGTAATAATTTGGCAAGTTAACAATTATTTTTGAACTTCCATCTAAGCTACTACAATAATGGTCACTTTTTGACCGTTATTGATATAATTATTTTATTTAGAAAATTATCCTCTTTATAATAATAAAAAGATAATATTACAGTTTTGTTATTAAAATACATGTAATATACCTAAAAAAAAGTAAGTATCCCTAAAACATACAAACATTTTATGTTTTTATTTTTGTTGATATAGCACACAAGGTTAGATTATTAGTCATAAAACAAAACCGTTAAAGTAAAGGTTCCCATAAACAATTGTATGTGCCCATATCCACCCTTTGTCAATATCAAATACACACAGGCTAATTAGTGACTCATTCTTTTTAAGGTAAACGACGCCACTGTATTTGACGAGGTCTCCGTTTTCTTTTCTCCCCTTTCCCACATACGCGCTCTCGCGAACCCGGGCTTGATTGTCATTAGGACCGGGGGAGAGTTTTAATAAGAAAGTATTGATGTTTTACGTTTTTAATTTATGCATGTATTCTTACTGCTGCTGCTTGGGCTCAACGTCGTCGTCGAGGGATGGAAACTTAATTCCCTTGCGACAGTGGCGTAAGTTTTCTAATGAAACATTTTTCATCAGGATGAGGTGGGGATTGATAATATTTTTAAGTACTTTTAGATAAAAGTAATAAAGTATATGGAAGGCATGGGATTACAATGCATTATAAAAGCTGAGACTAAAATTTAACCATGGTAACAATAGTTTAAATACAATAATTACAAAATTATAAAATTCATATTAATTAATTCTAAACCATTAAGACAGATCTTTTAAAAATGTCTCCCGTTTTTGTTTGTTGACAAGCCAGCCTATTATTATATTTGTTTTCTATGGTTGGCTTTATAAATTATTTTATTTTCCATCAAAGTCTGGTTACGAATTTTTATTTATTTTGCGAATGGTCAAAAGTTATATATGCATAGGTTTATTAACATATTTTTAAAATGTAACACGATAATCAGATTACGGCGAACTTTTACGTATTATTTTTTTAAGAAGTAAGCAGTAATTATATTAAATAAATATTATACACAAAAATATAAAGCATAAGTTGCATAGATAATTTTTAAAAAATATATTGGAAATATTAAGTTATAAATGCACGCCAATTTTATATAGGTTGGCACAAAATATTTATTACTTATATTTGAAACCTTAACAATTTAACAAATTGTTTATAATATACTTCTAGACTATTAAGCTTTTAAACTGTCATTTAGATATAATAGTACAAAACTTATTATATTGGTATTTTCCTGAATTAAATAAAATTTCTGTGTCATTATATTTTATATTATATATTATTTTTTTCTCAATATTATAATTGTTGTGTTAAATACTTGATTTACACTAAAATGTAACAGAGAATAAGATTATGTGATGATATGTATTTACCACATGGATTCTACAAATATTTCGACTTTATAATTTAATCAAAAAGTTTACTTTTTAATAAAAATATTGGAACACATTTAAAACTTTTAAAAAGCCAAAATATATGGAAATTAGTTACGGGTTGCAAATTTAAAAAAATTAAACTGACGTAGAGCTGTTTGCACAATTAGGAATCCTCATTAACATTCAGAGCTCTATGTCAGAAAAACACACACTAGCGGGGTGTATATATAGATAGATGCTTGTTTCACAACATGTGGTGTTATGATGCACAGTTTAGTAGGGTATGATTTACAAAAGGTATAAGTTATTTGTTGAATTTATTGCTTAAACTTTTGAAAATAAAGAATTATGCCCAAATATAAACAAAAACAAGTATGGTAATAAATCAAGATATAATATCTATTAAGTTATCCAGATAAGTTAATACCCTTTTTAACCCACTCCAATAAAACGAGGAGGTTTTATGTTCGACACCTATGTTTTTTTATGTATGCACACCGATTACTCCGTCAATTGTGGACCAATTAAAGAAATGAGTTTTTATTCGAAAGAGTGTACTTCCGCGGTGGTCCCATAGGAAAACCCCGTCGCGAAAGACAAAGGTATTAGACTTATGTTTCAGGCAAAAGTGTCTCTAGTAGATATATGCTACCTATGCTGGGTGTTTGAACAATCAAGGTAATAAATGTAATGTTAAAATATTTTTATATGTCATGTCGTTGTCATTAGGCTGTAGTTCATTTTTTTGTGTAATTACGAGTATTTTTTGTGGGTCACTTGTTTCCGTGTATACCCAACTAATACTGTGCTTATACTTATTAGGGGTAGCATTGTATTATGTGGAAGGAAAAGGTACTGGTAGTGTTGATTATTTACTAGGTCACTGATTAAATTTTAATAATGAAAAACTATAAATGGTAAAATAAATATTTAAAAGAAATTAAACCGTCTTCAACAAGGTAAATAAAACTCACTAAAAATTTAAAACTAATGAATAAAAATAATTTTAAAAAATTAAGTGGGGTGATAACAATCCGCTACTACTACCACCGTAGGTATGTTATTACCTGACTTTATTTTTCGAATTCTTTTTTTATTCAATTCTTTTAAAATTGCAGGGAGTTTTTTTGTCGGTTTAATTTTTTTCAAAGATGTTTATAATATACATTTTTATAAATATTTTTAAATTATTCTCTGTTTTACTATTATTATTATACAATATACACAACTAAAACTTACACTGTAATCTACAGTTAATATTGTCTTAATTTAATCATTAAAAATATTAGTTAGATGGAAAAACATGTGTTTACCCAAAAAAATTGTTTTTCGAAATTAATAAAAAAGTCAAATGCTTTAGCAATAAGTATAATTTTTATTGACTTTTTACATACAAAATATTTTAGTTTGACAATAAAGACTAAAAAACGGCGACTTATGATAATGGGTAAAAAGACCATTGCAATACAATATTTTGTCAAGAATTCTTTTTAAAAAACAACAATGGGGCCAGTTGTGATACTAAAACGTCATACGGATGCATACATTATCAACATAAATAAAAACTACTTGAGCCACTAAAACATCTCGTCTTTATTTCTTCTCTTCTTTTTGGCCAAGCCCGGGCGTATAAAATCCGCAGAGCTCGCAACCCCTCGTCTCTCGCGTTTCCCCCACTTCAATGTCTCATACGCGACTTGATAATTAACAAAAAATCGTTATCGCGGACGACCGTGCATAAACGAAGGTTCTCTCCTTACGTCCCCGTCTTACTTCTCGTCCTTTCGTTTCTTTTCACCCCCGTGCAGTGGCGGAACGAGTTTTTAATTGCTAATTACAGTTTTAAATTTGAACAAGTAAATAGGCACTTCAGCAGGCATGTTAACGAGATTTTTTTATTAAATGATTTGCATATGGAAATAGATATAGATATAATAGGACATAGATATTATTAAAAATTAATTACTAAAATTATACCAGGAGCTGAGGTAAAAGATGTAATCCTAACAGAGATGATATTGTACCTCTTGTTTCGATATTTTTATTATTATTTTTTTAAATCCATATATGTACAATTTGTCTTATTTTTGAGAAGTATTGGCTTTGAAATTACTGTACAAAAATGTTGGGGTTATTATAGGTAACAGTTAATACGTTTTGACAATATAAAAATAAATGGTTTGTAAGTTAAAAGGCCAATACCAAAAAATAATAATAATCAACTTAGTTTTCGTTACGAGTGCCCTAAAGCAGAAAACTTTTATTTACATAGAGTAAGGAAGCCTGCATTGGCACACTTTTTTCAAATTTAGTGTTTATTAAAAAAAAACCGCTCTACCCTAAAGATTTTTATTTTTGGCTATGGTATCAGGGATTAATAAATTAATCCTTACATTTTGAATACATTGGTTTTTACTGATGTTTCATTTTTCAGTCAAATCTTAAAAGAAATCGATAATTTAATGTTCAGTAAATGATGACTATATTGGTTATAACATGTATGGGGATATCGGCGAGTAAAGCGACAACACAGGATAACTAATTATGAACGACTTCATTTGGCTGTTTCTGTATAAAGGCTATTGTGTATAAAACATAGTTACAATTTGATGCAGAAATTAAAACTGTAATGAAAAAATAGGTGTTTTTTATCAAACTATTCGCCGTCACTTATTTTCGGACTACCCTGTATGTATAAACCAGAACTATGAAAAAATAAAAGCAGAAAATAAATACCGACGTCTTCAAGCTTTAAAAAAAAACAAAACATAAAATTTTAAGTGAATTTGTTCAAACCCACACGGCCTCACTAAACCGGTTGTTTCTCACAGGTGGTTCATCTCTATAACTTTTTTGCCCTTTAAATAAAAAAATAAAATTTGGTTTGTCGTTATTTTACATAATCGTGAATTCGTTAATGTATTTATTTGTTTTTATAATTTCCGGTTTACCGAAAATGACTGCTAATTTTAAATTTAAAATGGCACCACCGGTATATTTTATCTTATTTCGATAGAATATGACATTTTAAGTAAAATGACACCTTTCATTTCTTTTTGACACTTCTGCTGTTTTTTTTGTAATTTAAAGTGTCAAGCAATGAAACTATAGATGTAATTATCTTTTGTTTTTTACGATTTCTTAGCGAGGAGACAAAGTTTTCAAAATCCTATTTATGTCCATTACTTCTTTTTTATTGAACGAGGATGTCTTGTTAGTATATTCATAAAGAGCATTTTATGTCAAATAGTTAATAATAAAAATAATTTACGTTTTTTTATTTTAAAAACTTTATTGATATTGATAAAAACTAAATACCTACATCTTGTATTTTCTGAAACAAATTTCAAAGTGTTTTTGGTCATCAACATAAACAGTTTTTTACTGTAGGCATTTTTTTAATCATTAATAAACTTTCTCCCTTATTGCGTGTGTTTGTTATAATTGTGACGTTTAAAGCACGTCCTATTTTTACAAAACTTTATATTGTAATTAACTTTTAAAAATGTATACTTTTTTACCGTTCAAACGTATATTAATGTTTTCGTTTACAAGTGTTTCAGGTTACATTTGGTTTTTAAATATTTTATCAACCCAAAATTATAGCGTTACATTGTAAAAAAAATAAAAAGACATCTTTAATTGGTATTTACTTTATAATTTAGTTTAGTTATTACAAATACAAATTTAAAAAAATAAGAAATATATTCAATTTATTGTCATTATTAAATTATAAAGTCTTTATTAAAGCAGCAACGTTAATTTCCTTTTTTTAAATTATTTATTATTTAAATTATGTAAAGAAAATTGAATTTATTAAATTGCCAAGATTTTGTCTTAGATTCTGTCAAGCAAAACATAACTATAAAATTATTGTAAAACTTATCTTTCTAGATAAGTTTGTCCTTAAGCCTCAGTCACGATAACCAGCATCAGCGTCGAGCGGCTGATTTAAATAAACAAGTTCTTTTATTTTCGCATAAAGATCAAAGACAGCGCTCTCACATTTACCGCTCAACGCTGGCCGCTGACGCTTAGTATCGTGGCCAAGGTCTTATTCTTTAAAAAATATAGTCCCCATAAAAGATTAAAAATAAAATGTATTCCTTTTTTGTACTTTTTATAAATAATAAAATATAAAAATATTTTTTTATTTTTCGAAAACAAAATGTTTATAGGACGTTCTGCATGGTCCTATAAACCTAAATGGTACTAGTCATCTACGAGGTATAGCTAAGTGTGATTTTTGCTCTGGAGTAAAATATCAGAAAATTTATTAAAAATAAAAGTTGTCAAAAATGCAAAATAGATCTCAACTAGGCAAACTTAAATATTTTTAGGAAAAACATTTTTATTTTTTATTTTACATTAACGGTAAAAATTTTAGTTTATGAGTGATTCAACTTTTCTGACCTGAAACATGTCCCGGCTCTTCAATGTGAAAAGTTTTATGTGTGCTAAAAAGTAATTATTTTTAAATATTTAGTATTATAAAATATACACATATTCATTTTAAATATTTTGTATTATTAATACTGTTATTTGTGTTAGGTATTATTTATGATTCCTATTCCTTTAAATTTAACACTACGATACTTTAAATGTCCTCGCCTACCAAAGTATATTTAAAGGTATTTTTGATCAACCCAATTATATCTCACAGCCAATATTAAGTTATTTTTAATAGTTAAACAAAATAAAAGCTTTAACTAAGAATATAAATAGTTTTTTACGCCTAATAAAGACTTATTTCTAAAAATAGGTTTTTTAGCTTTGAAAGGTAACTAAATAGATTTTAGACAGCCCTACGCCGCTAAGGTTGGAGTCATCGATCATCGGTTTATGTAATATTATTGAGACTTGGGTCGAATACGGAAATACTGTGTTCGAATACGAATCCTGAATACGGTATTCAAAAAAATGTTTGATTATGTAGGGATCAAATACCAGTATTGGGTATTCATGAATACTGAAGATAAAAAAAAACACAAATCTTTTTGTCACCTAACTAATTTAACAGTAATATTAAATTACTTTGATATCAGCATCTTCACAGTCAATCATCATATGTTTTGAACAGAAAAAATAGTCCTCATCCTTAAAATTATGGTATTTCTTTGTACTTACCTTTCTGCTTATTTAAAAACTGATTTTAAATCCTGGTATTGTTGACAATAGAGTATTCGAATACTTCAAATCCCGGTATTTGAATTCTGGTTAGTTCTGGTTACATTCCGTTAATCAAATACTTGAAATCCCGGTATTCGAACCTGGTATTCAAATTCCGGTATTCAAATACTGGGAATTTCGGTATTCGAATACTGTATATCCTGGCATTCGAATACTTTAAATTTGTATTCAAAAACTATGATTTAAAAACGATATTTACAATCCAAATTCCTGAATACTAACGAAAAAGTGTTCAGACGAATAGCGAATACCAAACAAACACATGTTTTCGAACAATATTCGAATACCAGCTCAATCTATTCTGAATACCGAGTATTTAAATATTTCCCAATTCTAAATATTATACATGTTAGACATAATATAGTTTGTGATTAAGAATCAAATTTGAAACCAGGAGATACGTAGCGTTTGACGACCCATAAAATTAATTTCTTGAGCTGAACAAAAAATATCCACGATGCTAATTAAACGAGAGGAGGTTAGTTGCAAGCTGTAAGATATTTTTTGTTTTGCTGACCAAAAAACTACATTAGATTCCAAATACTAATAAGGTAAAATATAAATATGTTTTAAAATTATCACTGTATATTGTATTTTCATGTGTGTTTAAACCCAGTAACTATCTTCTTTTACTAAGCTAAAAGATAAAAATCCACTTAAATAGAAAGAAAAATCAAAACAGAGATAGTTAAACTTACTACATATCACTCAGTTTTAATAACCGGAGGCAGGACTAAAGCGGTCCCATTGCAAAACCAAATAAAGACGACTCCAACTACTTCATAGATACAATTTGTTCGTTTTATGGGTTAACAAGAAAAAAAGAAAGCCTTGTTTAAACATTTTTGGAGATTATACAGGGTTGGTTTCCAAACTAAATCCTTAATTTAAACCTGGTAGAAGTCATAAAGGGAACAGAACTATTTGTAAGTTATGCATTATTACTTGATTTAAAGCAAGATTTAACTAGTGGTAAATAATTTGTACAATAGTAATTCTAAAGTTGTATTTAACATTTGGTTATTTTATTCAATAAAAATTACCTAATTTATTAAAAACAGTAAATGAGTTAACTTATTTTTAACACTATTGCCATAAAGGAAGTGACAATAAAACGGAGCCAAAGTATGTCGTTTGTGTTTTAAATTTTCTTAATTGTCTTTTATATCTGGCTTTACGTAAAAACTTTAATGTAAACGATATTTAATATTTTTTTTTAGGAGCTCAATTACATTTAAAAGGAATACTTAGCTTCAAAAACATCCTATATAGGTTATCCACTATTTTAATTTTAACACTGTAAAAAAACTTTTTTATTTTTCCCTTAAAAAATTAAAACTTAATGTGAATGCATCTCAGATTAAAAACTTTACAAATTAAGCAATTTTATATAATTCCAATTGTCTGTAAAGCTAACAGTGCAGAACATGTAAAAATATGGCCGAAATGGTAAAAACCAAACCACTGTAAATAGTTGAAATTGTCATTTCCTCAACGAGGTTTTTGTAAGAAAGTAAATAAATATTCGCTAAATCATATTTAATGATTTTTCGCGGTTTTTTCAGCTTATATGGTTGAAATTGGTTCTTTTGTGCAAATTTCCATGGGCAGCAAGCAAAGCAATACAACCGACATAAAACTGCCGTAGTTAGATACACTTTCGCGATAGTTATTTAAATAAATTGGTACTTAATAAAGCAATTATTATAATCTGGTTTAGTGATTCAGAGAGTATGTTTGGTCGGCTGAAAGGATTTATGGAACAGTGCTGTTCTACAATTGTGTTTTCCCCAACGGTTTTTTCTTTTAGCTCTAAAATTAGTTTGTCCAGTATTATCTTAAACTTCCTGTGCTATTAAATATTTAGAGTACTCGCCAGACATAGTCAGAAAATCACTTTGGTCCAAGTCATGAGTTATACAGACTGTCCATGGATGGAGTTTACAAGAGAGCAAATGGAAAAAAATCGAGAAAAAGTTATTCTTCATAAAAATTGTTGCTTGTAAAAAATATTAATAGAGAATGTTGTTTTTATACAGGAATAATAAAAACTTGTAAAACGTGATTTTTTCCTAGAGTACTTTTATTTTTAATTGTAAAGCAAAGTAATATTTAAAAAAATTATTTAGAATCACATTTTTAATTACTTGATAATGTTACAGGGGTATTAAAAAGTGTTATGAAACTGATTTAAAAGTAATCAAAAATTAATTATATGTATAAAATTTGTATAATTAAATTTACCAAAAAACTTCGATAATTTACTTTTTAAACACCTGCTTCCTTCCCTTCATACCACAGTTTTTGTAATTGTAAACAAATGTGATAAAGGCATTTTCGCCAAAGTATGGAGTTAAGTAAATTTTGTTTTGTATATTTTCTTAATGACATTTTACTAAAAAAATAAAAATAAAAATAATGGTGTACTTTTGGAAAAAAATCAAGTTTTTTAAGTTTTTGCAAACCCTGTAACCAAAATAACATTTTCTCTTCGTGAATCATATTTTTTACAAGCAAAAATTAAGAATAACTTTTTTAAAGAAATTAAAATTTTGGTCCACTTGTTCTCTTGTAAACACCATTCGTGGACAGTCTGTACACTTATGGACACAGAACTTAAAGTTGATTCATCCTTAAAACTTGCATATTACCTACCTAAAGATAAAAACCTTAAAAAAGATAAAAAAATATAGCGTTATTTAAAAATATAAAATAAACTTTATATAAAAAATACGATGACTGTCATACATGGCTAATTAATTTGTTGTAACAGGTACATTTATTAAAATGTAGGCAATAAATAAGCTTGTATGTAAAATTTGGAAGGAAAGTTTCTAAAATTTTGGCACAAACGACATTTGATGTATTTTTTTAATTAACAAAAAGTGACAAATTTTTGCATTTAAAAAATAATAATTTTGATGAGTAACCTTATGATTTTTTAATCATACTTTATACTAATTCGATAAGAACCTGAGAGCAAAATAAAATTTTAATTTTGGTATCATAAAATAATACCATTATCATATACCCACATCATATAAAAAAGTTCTATCGCGTTTTCTTAAGAAGATATTGACCCTCAAAGTTGAAAAAAAAATATTTTAATTATAACTTTTGAACTGTTGCCACAGTGGCCATGATATTTGGTTTACTAAATAACCTCATAGTAATGCTTCTTTCTATAGGTAAACGACTGTGCAGTAAGTCGGAATTATACAGGGTGCGACGACTTTTTTTCATTGATTGTATGCATTTTTAACATTGGTGACAAATTGGACATTTTGCTTTAAACCTTTTATTTTGTTCATCATTTTTGTTCAAAAAAGGTATATCTTATTTAAATCGATATCTTGGACCGTTTTTTATAAAGAAAATTTTTAAAATATGCTAAAATTCTTAAAAACAGTTTTTAACAGTATTAAAAAGTTTAATTTCAATAAATTTTAATAAATGTATGTAATAAAAAATTGATTTTTTATTACATACAGAATGCTCCTATGTCTGGATTTAAAATGTGATTTTATGAAAAACGATCCAATATTTCGATTCAAATAAAGAATACCTTTTTTGTACAAAAATGATAAAGGAATCACATGGTCCACGCAAAAGGTCAAATTTGTCACCAGTGTTAAAAATGCATACATTAAATGAAGAAAAATTGTCGGGCCTGTATAATTCCGACTTACTGAATAGGCGTTTACTTATGGAAAAAAGCATTACTATGAGGTTATTTTGTAGCCCAAATATCATTGGGACTGTGGCAACAGTTCAAGAGTTATATTTGAAATAGGTTTTTTTAATGCTAACTTTAAAGGTCAATATCTTCCTAAAGAAGCTCAGTAGAGCTTTTTTTATATGAAGTACTAACATTATTTTGGCTCACTCTATCACCCCTATCATAATTGACCTCACCTCTCCGGACACCCTGTATACTTAAAGTATATTATATAGGGTCTTTTCCAACTACGGTACGAAACTTAAGGGAGTGCTTTCTTATGTCTTCCATAATGAAAAAAGCTCCTATAAACATATGTCTTGGCTTGCTTCCATTCTGAGATACAGGGCGTTAAAATATTTAAATAAAGTCGTTTTTTTGATATCTTAGGAATCCATTAACCGTTTAAATACCATTTGGGACACTTAGTTAATTTAATAAGGCGCTTTGCCAAGATTAGTTTTATGGGGTCCAGTGGCGTCTCAGTGGCCACCACAGCCAATATTATTGTGAAAAATAGTACACCACTGACTTTTATGAGGTTTTTATAAATTTTTCAAAATCAGAAATAAATAGCAATTTCTTAGTGTCTTGTATTTTCTCTGTATCTCGCTTTGTTTTCGAGAAAAAAATTGAAAAAAGTAGCCCTTAACAGCATTAAAAAATATCCAAATTAAAAAAGTTAACAATTTTGACTTCGATAATTAAAAAAATTACAATTTTCAACGAAAATGAAATACACAAATGCTTATTTATTCAAGACAAATATTTGTTTTATTTTTATTTTTGCTTTTATATCATATTGTCTATAGGCTTTTTAGAAGAAATTAAAGTAGCATTAATATTTTTTCTTGAACAACAATGGCAGGTACAAAGAAAATACAAGAAAATTAAAAGGTTAATTGTTAATTGCTTAATTAGAAAAACTTATTAAAACTTCATAAAAAGTCAGTGGCGTATTTTAATTCACAATAATATTGGCTGTGGTGCCCACTGAAGACGCCACTGAACCCAATAATACTAATTTAGGCAAAGCTTTACAAGTGGCTAATTAAATTTAATAAGTACTCCAAATTTTATTTAAATCGGTTAGGAAGTTCCTAAGATAATTAAAAAATACAGACTTTTTTTAAACTTTAACGCGCTGTATCTCAGAAATGAAGCACGTCGGACATATATTTACAGAAACTTTTATTCACAAAAGACATAAGAAAGCACCCCTTATGTTTCGTACAGTAGGTAGGAAACACCCTGTATAATTAAAATTAACACCCAGTATTATTAAAAGATAGAACTTGAAAACATATGTTTGTTTGAACTTTTGTCTTAAAATTACCTAGAGAATCACCTGATTTAAATTTAATACCTGTACTAAATTAACACGTAGGAAACACCCTGTATAGTTAAAACTAACACCCTGTATTATTAAAAGAAAGAACTTGAAAACCTATGTTTGTTTCAACTTTTTGTCTTAAAATTACCTAGAGAATCACCTGATTTAAATTTAATACCTGTACTTAATTAACACCTCATATAATTTCACCGGCACACAAAAAAAAGTTTGATATGCACCGGATGCGACGTATCTACGGCTATGTTTTTTGACCCTCTGAATCTGAATTTTTAAGTCAGTGTAGACCGTACGGGTCCCAATTCCGAGTAAATTGCAAAAAAACGTAAAAAATGGGTGAAAATGTTCGCTATTTCTTACGGTTTTTGCAATTTACTCAAGTTGGAAGGTGTACAGCCTAAACTAATTTAAAATTTGGATTTAGCAGGTCAAAAAATATGCCCCTAAATAGGTCGCGTCTGGTGTAAAAATTGTTCATAAATGGGCCGGTGCACCGATGCACAAAAAAGTTTTTGTACAGCGGACGCGACTTATCTACAGGCATGTTTTTGGACCCTCTGAATTTGAAGTTTTAAATCAGTTTAGGCCGACCACCCTCCAATTTTAAATAAATAGTAAATAACGGAAAAATTTGCACCATTTTTTATGTTTTTTGCAAGTTACTCGAAATTGGGACCCGTACGGCCAACCTAAACTAAAATTCGAATTCAGAGGGTCGAAAAACATACCCGTAGATAGGTCGCGTCCGGTGCACATCAAACATTTTTGTGTGTCGGTGTTTTTAAAATACTTAATTTTTATAAAAAGGCAGACAAGTTCAACTTTCTTACACAAAATTTGTTTTAAGGGTTTTTTTTAAACAAAGCTGCACTTATAATAGTTTAATAAAAAAATAAACGTACCCAGCTCTCATGAGCATCTATTTTAATTACGGTAAATTAAAGTTCTGTAAGATCTCTCGCTTATCGACATCAAATGACAAAGTTTCTTTAAGAGGTGAATTAAAGGCACCTCTATGTGTAATTTTATTTTACGCTACATAACATTACTACACACGTATTAGAATATAAAATATCCAATTTATACTTAAACAAAAATGTAATTTACATGTACACATTACAACGAAATGCTTAATGTAAGTTTTAATTTTTATTTTATACAGGGCATTACAGAATGTTGTTAAAAAAATTTAAAGGCAAATTCCATTTTTAACAATATAAAAAGAGTTTATATAATTATGGGTCCGCAAATTTCTTGTTATCAGGGCGCAGGGTGTTAAGTTTGATTTTTTTAATATCTTAAATATCCTTTACCCAAATTTATGATTTGAAAATGTTTTTTATGGCAAGAAAGGTTTGATTTAGCTATAACTTAGTCCGGTGATGACTTAGCGTGTAAGGCGTTAAGTCTTTAAGCGAACAACGGACGTGAGGTGGGTTCGAATCCTGCTGAGGCCAAATACTTATTTATAAGTTGGTCGAAAATTTAGTGGTTAGCTCAACAAAGTGCAAAATGTATCGACGCTGAAGGCCACCAGAGGGCCAGGGCGCCGGAACACACTTTGCCGTGTCCTGCGCAACCGTAGACATGCGGACCCCACTCAGTTGGTAGGTTCAGTAGTGCTCTCTGGGTAGGGACGAGGTCTTAAGTTGTCGCTCATAGGACCGTAGTTCGGAACCCACGTTAAGCTGTAGGTCCCGTCTGGCTGACATCACCCAGACGTAAAAGACAGGGCGCACAATAAGCCGAGCGGCTTCAGTGCATGGGTTATCCCGGCCCTATTCTAATCTAATCTAGCTATAACTAAATTACATTTAATAAGTCTAGTGGCGAGTCAAGCGGCAACTAAAGGAATATTTCTAACAAAAAACGGTACGCCACTGACTTGTGTAAATATGTGTCAATTTTTTGTACGACGGACTTTTATTATTGTAATCCACGTACTCATGTGCTTAAGCAAAATATTACAAATACCAGGTAGACACCACATTGAAATTAGTTGATTAAAAGTTTATGATAAAAAAAACACTTTAAATAACCTAATAATTCAAAGCCTCATTTGTTGTAAACTTTTCCGACCACACTGTATACAGGGTGTTAAAAGTATGCTGCTAAGCCTTAAGGGATCATTCCTTAAATGATTTGAAGCCGAAATTTTCCAAAAATGCTTTGTTCTCAACATACAGTCCTTTAAACTTAAAACAATTGGTTTTGATAAATATCCTAAATACACTTTACTTAATTTTGATGTTATAAAACGATGGTATTTTTGGTATTAAAGGGTCAATAAATTCATAACCTAAATACACCTTAAGTTTGGTTGCGTCCAAAGCTGAACCTGAACAAATATTTCTGACATTTATTGTTTCTTTGGGCTTATTGAGTAAAAATAAAGTTTTTGATTTTGTTAGTCTTTGTGAAACCAAAAATGAAATCTACTTTATTGCCTACTCTTGGACTACACCATAAAACATAGAAAAAATACTTTAAACAATATTTTTTCTATTAACAATTATGTAACGTCAGCAACAGTAATAAAATAATATATATATATATATATATATATATATATATATATATATATATATATATTGATTTTATTAATTTCTTAAACCATTTGTATATACTTTTCTTTAATTTTCTTGGGAATAGGTTTATGGGTTTGTTTTAAATTAAACTCTCAGTGACGTTTCGCCTATCATAGCAGGCTTTTTCAAAAACTTTTTATTTTTAAGTGGAACCTTCAAAAGAGTAGAGTTTGAAATAGCAAAAACAATTTAAAAAACAATAAACACAATCATTTACAACACATAATTAAAACTCACAAATAGGTTTAAAACAATCAAAACAATTAAAATTATCTCACAATAATGATATTATGGTACGCACTCGAAATTCATGTTCACTGGTTGAAGATTTTAATGCTAGTGGAAGCTAGAATTCCATTGTAGATAAGATCATTTCCACTAGCATTAAAATCTTCAACCAGTGAACATGAATTTCGAGGTGCGTACCATAATATCATTATTGTGAGATAATTTTTAATTGTTTTGATTGTTTTAAACCTATTTGTGAGTTTTAATTATGTGTTGTAAATGATTGTATTTATTGTTTTTTTTTAATTGTGTTCTGTGTTTAAATTGTAATTGTGTATATATATATATATATATATATATATATATATATATATATATATATATATATATATATATATATATATATATATATATATATATATACATTAATAAAAGGTAAAGTTCTTGGGCATATGGCTCATCAATGACTATAAAATTAATAAATAAAAATACCCTGTACGAATTCGGCTACTATGGTTGGTTGTTTAAAAATTACGGAGTCTCCAAAAGAAAATGGAATACCCCGGGCCCGACCAAGACGGTGACACGTGTTTCGTCTTCGTTAAGACTTGTCAAACCGCTTCAGGTCGCTAGACGCCTTGATGAAGCGCCGACTGACTGTAAATATTCTTTCTGTCGATCAGAACTAACAATACATCAAAATACAGACAGCGGTGCCATCTCACCAAGAAATTCAAAAACAACCAGCCATAGCATCGAGAGGTTAAAGGTGGTAGGTAAAAAGTGCGCCATCTAGTTGCATATGGCGAAAATAAAAATAGAACTTTACCTTTTATTCATGTATTTATATAAAAGGCTCAAGAACCATTCACTTTTATATTATATCGCAGTTTGGGTGAAAAATACTGCTTTTAATATGATTTTTATCATATTTTCAGTCACTGCTGTACGCCACCTACCTGGTTTTGGCAAACTACTCATCCAAATTCTGCAAACTCGCAGACTGATGGGCGGCCAGTTTCCATATGGTTTGTTGGCATAACAGTATGTTGCATTTTTAACTTTCGCCGTATACACAACCTCACCTTTTTACCTACCACCTTCTAACCTCTCGATGCTATGGCTGGTTGTTTTTGAATTTCTTGGTGAGATGGCACCGCTGTCTGTATTTATTAGTTCTGATCGACAGAAAGAATATTTACAGTCAGTCGGGGCTTCATCAAGGCGTCTAGCGACCTGAAGCGGTATGACAAGTCTTAACGAAGACGAAACACGTGTCACCGTCTTGGTCGGGCCCGGGGTATTCCATTTTCTTTTGGAGACTCCGTAATTTTTAAACAACCAATCATAGTAGCCGAATTCTTACAGGGTATTTTTTATTTATTAATTTTTATAGTCATTGATGAGCCATATGCCCAAAGAACTTTACCTTTTATTAATGTATTTATATCAAGGCTCAAGAACCATTCACTTTTATATATATATATATATTAATTGTTTTCTTTAAAACTTTAAAAATAGGTATTTCTACTTGCTTGCAAAGAAATTGAAAAAAAACACCAGTGTCATTGATGTATTTTTTTTGCTTATGCTATATGGTAAACTAAAACATATTTTTTATATGCTTACCTTAAAAAAAATGTGTTTAAATAATATTTGCTTTAAAAAAACTTTTAGCAGTCCATAAAGACAAATTTTATTATGGGAACAAATAACAAGAAGAAAGAATGCATGGTACCTTTCCGACTTTCGCAAGAGTATGGGTAATAGAAAAAGGTTTTTACGATAAGCAATATAATAATATTCGAACATATTTTACTACAGAAAACATCCCTTAGAAATTTCTAAACAATACAAAGAAAAGTAAAGGTTGTCATATATAGAGATAGTATCGTACTGTCCTACCTGCTTATTGACGCCAGCATATGGTCTGAGAGTTATATATCAATCGGATTAGGGTCGAGCGGTGCAAATTTGACAAATGCCCACATGTTGGAAATCTACAGGTACTATTGTTGTTCTAGGTGTATTACTTAGTCATGTTATAATGACCTTTTTCAAAAAACAATTATAATCTATATAGGGTGTATTTAAATAAATGCAAAACATTTTAAAATATGATTTCTTCTTCCAAAAGAGGGTAGTTTGGTTTTAAAGCATGGGATCAAAAGTCAACCATTAGGGAGATATCGCGAAGAAGTAACGTTTTTTGCTATTATAAAAATACACTTTCTGAGTATTTTTGCACTTTTCAAGAAATATTGGATGTGTTGGAAATAGAATACCCTCATCGTTTTTCCTAACCTTTAAAGAGAGACTTACGCAATGACCGCGTACCAAATTAAAAAATATATATTTGGATTGCCAAATTTATTATTAATATATTATTTATATTAAAACTTTTTTAACTTTTGTATTTTTTCCATTAGACTTACCAATTTCAAATTAAAAAAATGTGTATTATAACAAGTCGGAAAGGGGAAAATTTAATTTATAAAAAAAACTATTGATCTACTGTTACCTATTACCGCTTTTAATTTTTTTGACATTACTTGGTGCTTTGTTTTTGAGATAAAAAATAAAGACTTTTTATTTTTTGTGATATCTCCCCAATGGTTCACTTTTGATCCCATGTTTATAAAAACAAACTACTCTTTATTTTGAACAGGGAGTCTCCTTCCAATTTTTTTGCATTTAAGCACATGTATATTTAAAACGCTGTAGAATTTTTTTCTGCAAGTTCCTAATTAAGTTGTACTGCAAAAATTATGTAATATGTTTTAAAATTTGGCTATTTTTAACCATTTTGTTTTATTACCTGTTTTTTCTATAAAAACAGTTTGTTAAATAAGGACAAGAAAAGTAAGAAAATAAGTAAATTTCTTAAAAAACATAAATACCTACACACTTAGTTTACTGTATCTTGTTTTTAACAACCATGCTACACAAAACTGATTTACGAAGCGTAGGCTTAGGGAATTCCTTAAGAATACTAAAAAGGTACGTGCAGGTGTAACCACGGTCTCACCGTGGGTATACCCACGGTAGACCTGTAATAGCTTTTTATTCAGGTAGACCTGAGCGTGTGTGGGCAAAACTGTGCAGTTTTTTTAACCCGTTCAGGCGACCTGGAGAAAATCAAAAATATCCTATTTGTACCGGCTCTTACAGACAACGCAGGTCGACCGTAGAAGTCGTAAAGTTTTTTAACCTGTTTATTTTAAAAGGCGACCGAAGCCGGCATCCTTGTAAACTCGAGGGTGAACTGGTTTATTTGTAATTGAAAAAATACATAGTAATTGATTATGGCAACAGAATTTTTAAACAATGCAAAACATTTTGGGTTGTTTTTTTTAAATTTTTTTAAAAGAATAAACTATAGGTAAACTCCATTTAATAACTTAATGATTATAAATATAATTTAAATGTATAAAAATACTAAAATTAAATAAATAATATACAAGGTGTCCCATTAAAAAAAGCTTGTGTGTATGACTATGGTTACCATATCTTTTTGTAGTCAAATTAAAAATGAGACAAATAACTTTGTTTTCTCATTAATGCATTTATTGATATTTCGATCGCTTGCTACATTTTCAAACCGAAAATTTAGCAAAGCTTCAGGACTGAAGTCAAAATGTCAATAAATACAGTGCTGGAAAATATAGCTATTTGTTTCTTTTTAATTTGAAATGTACTATCAGAAAGTAACGGACAAACTTAATTCAGTAACTCCTTAATCAATATCGAAACACCTTTATTTCTGATATGTTAAGCGGGAGGGGGACCACTATTTTAAACCTAAATGTTTTCCTAAAAAATGGTTTATAAAAACAAAACGTAAACATAATTAATATGCACAATGTGTCACCTCAATTTTTAGACTGTCTCTTACCACGCATTGGCAAAAATGGACGGAGGTAAACGGGCGCGAAAAATCTCTTTACCCGCACGCCCGTAAGGTTACGTTTATATCATAGGTAACGGGGCGCCAGCCCTTCCCGAGAGGGGGTGTGGGTCAGGCAGGTAAGAATTCTATAATTGACACTAATAATTTGTATACCACTTAGTCAGTTCAGTTCTCATTGTAATAGTGAATTGATGTGCGAAAAGATTTCCACTCAAGATTTTAATAGTGAGAAAATGTCGGTATCAGTAATTGAAAGTGTGAGTGGAAAAGATTTAATAGCCTACAAAAATTTTACATTTTCAAAAGACAGTAAACAAAAGAATGTAAATATTTTTTGATGCAATAAATGTTTCGTAATTAATAATTTTTTTAAAAATAGACCAACATTTTTATTTCTGATACCTTTACTTTAAAGAAAACATTTGCGCCCTGTTTACCTATACGATTTTATCGACCCCAAGATCCCTGCGCCCCATTTATCCTGTTCAATAAAACTTTTGCGAAGGTCTTGCGCCCTGTTTACCACCGACGGCAAAAATTACCCATAGAAGTGGAGCTACGTGACATGTAAACGTTTTATATATTTATTATTATATTAGTACCTGGACTTTTTACAATGGGCCGTTATCAAAACCAGTGTAGCCCCTTTATTATACTGCGCCGCTTTTTCCTACTAGCAGCGCAAAACGGCACCGACCGGAGGGTGAATCACATTTTGGACTCTACGTGGACTTGATAACTTTTATGATTTTTATTAGTTGATTTCAACGAAATTTCATGTTATTGCCATAAACGACAACCTTTAGTTGTTGTTTAGTCTCTGTGTGGGGTGGTTGTCATTTTTCACAGCACACAGTCAACGCAAGTTAAAAGAATGTCTGGTCTGAACCAAAAAAAAAATCATTGAAGAATTTATTGAAATGTATAAATCTTATCCATGTCTATGGCAAATCAAAAACAAGGATTACCATGACCGAAATAAACGGGAAGCTGCTTATCAAGAACTTGTTAAAAAATTAAAGGTTGTTTTGTAAGATAATAAAATTGAAAGTTGAGATTATACTCCCAACTCGGACCTATACTTAAAAAGGTAAAAGTTGTTTTATTTTTAATTTATTTTTTTACCATAACTTTTTAGCCAACCAATAGCGGTTTTTGTTTCAAATATATAAAAAAGTGTTTAAACGACAACAGATGGGGAAAGGTCGCTTCTTATTCGGATCTTTGACTAATTGCATATCACTATGTGAAAGTAATAACAGATTTTAAAGAAAATGATATGATATACAGGGTGGTTCAAAATCGCAAAAAAAAAATGAAAAATATATTTGGAAACAACTTAATACAAAAACATTAAAAAGTAAGTTTTATACATTTTTTTATCATTTATGATTACTCGGGAAAATTAAGTGTTAACTAAAATAAGCTTCACATATGCAAACATTATTAGGTTAAGTTGCATGTAAATATTATCCAAAGGGTAACGATTTACTTAACAAAAATTAAAATTTCTATTACGTAATAGTATTTAAATAAGTAAGTACATACAAAAATATTCATAATAAATTTTTTTATATTGGCAAAATACCATTTTCGTAATTTTGGATCTCCCTGTATATCATAAGGCGGTTCTTTTTACGCTTTTATTTTAAAAATCTCTTTTCTTTCTACGTAATTGTAAAAATATTTTTTTATTTGTTCTTTTTACGTTAACCTTAAGTTATTCCAGAAACCATAATCAATGGAAATAAATTATTTTTAACTTTTAATTACGATTTTTTATTTTTAATTATTATTAATTACTATTAGAATAGTAGGTATCAAAAATATATTCTTTTTTTTTTCAAAGTTATATTTCGCAATTTTAAACCACCTTGTATATCCTGCAGCGATTTTTTTCTTTTCTTCAACACCGATATTTTCTTATTTAAAATATATCTTGTTATTATATATATATATATATATATATATATATATATATATATATATATATATATATATATATATATACTTTGTTATATGATTCTTTGACCAAAAATTATAAATTTATAAGAGTAATTTTCTTGATTTAGGTCAGTTAAATAAATATTAAAATGGATAAATTGTCATGTTTTTTATTTATTTTTTTAGGCAAAATTTGACTTTTAACAAAAATAAAATATGACATTTTAACCATTTTAATATTTATTTAACTGACCTGAATCCAAGAAAAATTACTCTTATATATATATATATATATATATATATATATATATATATATATATATATATATATATATATATATATATATATATATATAGGTAATGTCGAAGGTCAAAAACGGACTATTAAATTAAATACCGAGTTACACTTTTCAAGAAGATAGTTATCTACAAGTTCCCTATTTACACTTTTTTTTCTATTTTAAATATTAACTGAGCTACGGAAGAAAAAAGTGGACCAAACGGTTTTTTGGAAACATCTAGTAAGCCATGATTATTCTTAACGAAATAAAAAGCGATTTAAACTAAGCACTAAAAATACAGTTCTTTTCCCATTTATCCATCTCTGTAGCGAAAGCGGTTTTCAAGATCACTGTACTAAACATCGAAAATAGTATACCCTGTATAATACATTTTATCAAAGAAGGAAAGTATTTAAAGGCCTCAATAAGAAATATTTTATTCTTAAAAAAAATCATAAAAAACAATAAAATAAAACGAAACTATTTACATATATTGTGGCACAGCAATACCGTATTTGTCATTTAACCTAAACATTTATTTAAATTATATAATTTTTAATTATTATATCCTTTACCTGTTAAACTTTATTATTCATTAAAAAGAAATCTGTTTACGGCCGACCGAAGGAAAAAACTGTGCAGTTAAACCTGATTGCCCCACACACGCTCAGGTCTCAGGTCTACCTGAGTAGTGTTTCTGGCCGACCGGAGAAAAAACTGTGCAGTTAAAACTGTACAGTTATACCTGATTGCCCCACACACGCTCAGGTCTCAGGTCTACCTGAATAAAAACTGTACAGGTCTACCGTGGGTATACCCACGGTAGACCGTGGTTACACCTGCACGTCTGTGCCCTCCCTTTAGAAAAATAAATCTAAAAAAACTTCCTTTTAAGGCACGCACCATTAAGATATCATCTTAAAAAAATAAAATTAAAAATACTGACAATGAGCGAGGTTGGTCAAAGATCAAACAAAACCGCAAAGAATAAACAACACCAATGCATGGAATTATCGAGCCAAATGCTAAAATACCTAAGGGCAGCATTTTTTACTATCAAAGATATTAAAAGACTTGCTCCCCAGAATATTTATAACTTTGAAACGACCACCTAAAAGATCTTTCTAGGCCAAAGAGTAAGCAGGAGTAGTTTGTCACTACCATACAATACGATATAGCTAGTCCAGCTTATGGCCCAATGGAATCAGTATGGGTGCAAAAAGGCAAAAGAGCATAAGCCACAAGATAACTTTACAGTACAACAAATTAAAGTTTAAATATAAGGTAAATAGATCCTTACAGCATTTTTTTTAATAAAGCAAAAGCCACATAAACAATAAGTCTGGCTACTGTGTTTTCTAAACAGAGGATTTTATTTACTATAACCTATTTTTAGGTACTTTGCATTAGTGTCTTAGTAAGTATTATTTATAATTGGCCTAATTAATGGAAATTTTCGGACAGAGAGCTAAAATCCATCTTATTCGACATAACTTTTTTTACTTACGTTATTCCGTTTGACCTTTTAACCATCAATATGATATAATACTAAAAGCTTGTTTTTCTCTGTAAGTTCTTAATTAAAGCAAAGCGCCACTGTTGGCGCCTAAAATTTATTCAATAGAGTTCGAGATTGGAAAGCCTTAACGAAGGTACCGATACACGTAGAATTTAAGAAACGACATTGTTGGAGAAACAGACTCGACTCCTGTATGTGTGTAATGAAAGACTTGCACGGGTGTAGAAAATTTCGTTTTCGCAAGGGGAACTTTAATTTCGTCTTGGCCCGATGCCGCGAATTTCCATACAAGTAAGACTGAGATACAGATAGCTGTGAAATATGACGTAAGAGAGAGGGAAAATTACTAATTAAGAATACGAAAGAAAGGGGCCGATGTTTAAAATGCGTGAGCCGAGAAAGTATATACGTATATATGAGACAAAGGAAAGGAATAAGACGCGAATTGAGTTAGAAAATGGCGGATTGTACATTCTCTGAAAGAATTTGCATGTAATTAATGTATAAGGAAAAATCACCGCGCACAGATGTAGAATATAGCTGCAGTGGAATTCTGATTACATTACTTTTTCATCTTCTGTAATAAAGAGAACTCGAGCAGTCGATGATAACGCGACGTCGGACTAGACTTAGAGTTTTTAATGTGGAAATTCAGTTAAAAACTGCAAGACGCAAAATATAACTTCATTATAATTTATTTCGTTTAAAAAAAATATCTCTTTCTTCTGCGATTTCTTAAAACATGAAATTTTGTTTTATTTTATTTTCAATGCAATGCATTTTTATATATTTTTTAACAGATTGCTAAGCAAGTAAAGTTTCGTTTTTAAATTAGGCTAAATTTTTTTAAATCTTTGGACAATTCACGAAGGCTAAAAGGCTAAATTCTAACGTACCGTGGGTGTTTTAAGCGAGGCAGCAGGTTCCACATTCTAGAAACTCTAGGGATAAAAAAACAAACAAAGTGGGAAGTTTGGGGCCTGTCCAGTTGGACCGTATAGGGATTCATACGTGCGGCACTACGAGTATCTCTGTTTGGAACCGTGACTGAAAGAATTATACTGGACAATTCTTTACATCAGAAGCCATAAAAGTACCTACAATAAAAGCGATTAATCTCCCACAGTGCGACGATGGGCAAGAGAGGAAAGCCTTTCTGTAAGTGAAGTATTATTAATGAGGCGAATGAGGCTTTTTGTAAGTAAAGGATTATTAATAAGGCTTAAGAGAGAAATCCAAGCTTTTTGAAGCTGCCGTGGCTATAGATACAACGTATTAATGCCAGTTCTGTTAAGGTTATTCTCAAATGTGACGCCCACAAGATTGAAGGTGTCTTTGCTCTGCAAAATTATTCGCTCATCAGTAAATGATGAGTGTTTGCTGACTTTTTTCGCGACAAGGAACATGATTGTGTTTTGGATGTATTAAAGTGGACAAGATTTTTCGCACCCGAATCAAATATTAAATTAAGGTCCTGTAAAAGAGATATCTGCATCTCTTAGCGTGTGCTTTCCACATCAGGTTTAAAAATTGGTTTAGGAACCTGAAAACTGGAGTGAAGGATACTATCGTCGGCAAAGCTATGAATGGAATTAGTTGTGGACGAGAGAAGGTTATTAATGTGAAGAAAAGAAAATAAAATATTGGTGCCAGTACTGATCTCTAAGCTGATCTCAAAACTTAAAGAGTGGCCATTTATATTTTTTAAGTGATAATATTCAATCCATTTTAAATTATAATTAACCTAAATAGCACACTTTATTAAATTTGTTTAAATTCACAAAAAAAAACAAACAGAAAATTCGCTTTTAAAACTTAGATTGGACCAACATTTAACTTTTTCACAAATTTTAAAATATGATTCTTATCAAAATGTTCTCTTTTAGGCCCGTAGCATGTGGTATAGATGGCGTGCGAGCTTGATTCTTTAAACTGAGTATCTGTGTGTTAAACATTAGCAGGTAGACATTTGACAAGTATTCCTTGCATTGAAGCCTTTCCTAATATGATGACGCGACGGTTCCGTTTGTCGTTTAAACCGTCTCTCTTTCACGCATTTGCAAAAACTGCCCATGGTAAACATTTTATAACTGCATCATCAATAACCTAACCGGTTTTAAACATTTTTGTAATTTTTAACTGTTGCGACGGGTATATTTGTCGTGAACCCCATGTCTCATTTTTAGATAGAAAGATTTGTAAAAACAATAAATATTAGGAAAGATTAAAAACTGTTTAACATCGCTCCAAATTTAACCTTTTATAATTGATGTTCCATGCATAAACACAATAACCTTATATTTTTCTTTTATCTATTCGTTTAAACGTGTATCTTTTACCTGCCGACTATGGGTATTATTGGTTTTGAGACATGACTTAATGACCCTCAATAATCTTTTCAATGGCTTAAATAGAAATAGGTAACAAATCCTCCCTAACAGTAAAAATAAACTGGTATAACTTATAAAATATAGAATTTTGTTAGAAAGGAGATACCTTTAAAACCGTATTTTTACTGCTTCATTTAACTATGTACTACAGTTTTAATTTTACAGTATGCATATATGAATAAGATAAGATAGTATTTAATAATATGATATTGAGCCATGTGAATAAGCGACTTAAATGCTTTTACTTAAAATAATAATAAAATACAAAATTCCCTGAAACAAATAAGGCAAATACTATTGTAATACCTTTTGCTCGACTTTATTCACCTCGCTCAATATATTTTTGTTTTTAATGGATGGCTTTCAAAACATCGGGTTCTTTAAGATATTGGACTATTAGCAGCACCGAGTGTCAAGTTATAAATTTACGGACCTCCTAACTTTTTTATATTTTATCCTACTACTATAATACAAAAATATCATTCCATTTGGGTGATTCCGAAGCTTCTGAATAGGTACTTGGATTTTATTACTTCTTAACATATACTAGGTACGACAAAAATCATATTTTTTTTTCATGAAACTCACTGTACATTATGTGACAAGACTTTACTATATTTGAGATATATATTTAATAAAGTTTTAAATGTGGCCATCCAAATTTAAAGAATAATTTTTTAATTCCCATTAGAAACCTAATTAACCTACACTGAAAAAATATTTTGTGAATTTACACCTGGGACGTTGGTTGTTTTTAGCCACATTTGGGCGTGACAAAATAACAACTGACTATTACTAAAGTTGTGTAAAAAATATTTGTAAATTTACATAACTTGTATGTGATATTAAAATAATCATGTAATATTAATACCAATATAATAACAGTTTAACATGATCTGATCAGTGCCGATGCTAGCGGGGGCGAAAACGTGCCCCGCACGTGGGTTGCCAAATTATTATCGACAAATGTAGAAAAAGAATCTGGTGTAAATAAAATTGTGAAATTATCCTGGGTGTACATATTAGGCTTGACCGATGCATAGTAGGCGTAGCAATTTCATCAACGCTGCAATCGCGAAAAACCAGCGCAATCAGTCTAAGTCGGCGAAAGATAAAATAACTAGTGAAAAAATTAACCAGAACTAACCAGAATAAAAGTTTTTTTCTAATTTTTTACTTTTTTGGTTGTGTTGAGTTTAAAAATTATAAATGTTAAGTTTAAAAGTTATTTGTGGTTAAGTTTTAAAAATAATTATTATTTTTTTAGTTGTCAAATTTCTTAAGTTTTGAAAAAGTTTTATTTTACCTAAAATAATAAAAGTATCGCCATATAATATACAGAAGGGGTTAAAATTACAAGAATATTATTTTGGAAAATAAACATAAGTGAAGCCAGAAAAAAAAAACTGTTTAATTAAATAACATTAAACAGTGATTTAAAATGTATGTATATTTTTCTAAATGGTTTTGGCTTCTAGGAAAAATTAAAATCAAATTTAATTTTTTAAAATAATTTATTATATTTTCTACAGCGCAGTATATTAAATATTTTTTAGAGTAAAAACATGAATAAAATTCACCTTATAATATACAACGTAATTTAAAATTACATTTTTAAAATATTAAAAATAAAATCTTGGATTTTCTAAAATCAACTTCTGTGTTATTGGCCCATTTACTACTGTTTTATTTTAAAGACATTTTTAATTTACTGCACTGTAAAGGATAAAATATTTCATTTTTACTAGAAATCATACCCCCTTAAAAATATAAGATAAATTTGATTACGTTTTATGCTGTTCAATGAAATATTTAAAAAAAACTGTTTTCTGAATTAATTAATTTATTAAAGCCATTTTCGTTTAAACCGGAAGTAACCGAAAAGTAAGAAATAAACGAAAATAATAAAAATGCTTTAATAAACAGAGTGTTTTATTAAAAACAAAATACTTTTGTCCTATTCTGTTTATTGTTCCTATTAAAAAGATGGCACTGTTGCTTACTTCCTTATTATTGGAATACAAAGGCTGTAAAATTAGTAAAGTAGTAGTACTTTTTCCGTTGATGAACGTGCTGTCAACCAAAAAACAATTGAACATCGGGTTTTTAATTTATTACAAAAAATGTAGTTTTTATAAATGGAACACCCTGTATATATTACATCACCATTCTAAAGATCTATCAAAGAGTTTTAAAAAAGTTCACATGTGATATATCCAATTTTTAACAGTTTCAGAAATATGACCATCCTTGGGAATTTAATGGCAAACTGACATTTTTTAAATAAAGCACTCTGTATATTACATCATCATTAAATGGATATTTTTAAGATCTTTAAGAAAATACCCTTTTTGAAATATATATCTCTTATAGTTTAAAAAATATGTCCATTCAAATATATCTAAAAATTATGTTAAATTTCCATTATATCTTCGGCTCTAGAAACACTAAGTATAGTGTCGAAAATAAAATAGATAGCATATCTACTATATTACCATTAAATTCCCGAGGATGGCCATATTTCCGAAACTAAAATTGGATATATCACATGTGGACTTTTTTAAAGCTGTTTGATAGATTTTTCAAATAAACATAATATATCCACATTTTATTCCATTAAAAAAAAAGTATATTTCTTGTAATAAATCGAGAACCCGTTGTTCAATTGTAATTCGCAGCACGTTTATCAACGAAAAAAGTACCACTACTTTACTAATTTTACCGACTTCGTATCTTCAACAATAAGGAAGTTAGCAATAGTGCCAAGTTAATAATGATCAGGTAATAATTATTAAAATATCGCCATTTTATAGTAAGTAAAAGGTATTTTATATCCTATGGTTATATCCTATGGTTATAGTGTACTTGTTAGGAGCTTTGAAAAATGTGCCATAAGAGCCCCCAGAACCATTTAATGTTTTTCCCCATTACGGAGCGCGGCTGTGACATTAACATTTACAGTTGTCATTGATATATTCGTGGTATTATTGCGAGACATTAAGGGGTATGATGCTAACATGTAGGTTATATAACCCTGGGGTTATATAACCGTAACCGTGCGTTTACCAATCACCAAAATATTTCCGAAAATAAGCAGTTTTGGGGTTATAAATCATAAGCAGAATATTTTTACTTAATAAATTTATGTTAATTACACATTGGCTTAAATAAATATCGTGAAAACATCCGTTTACTGCCTTTTCTTTTTGTAAAAAACTTGACAGGTAAGAAATACGTCAGAAATTGGCCAAAAAATCATTTGAAAGTCGTCTAGATATCCATGGCATAACCTGCTTTCTCATTTTTTCTGTCAAATATAACCGCATACCTAAACCTGCCTGTTATAATCTACTGAAAAAAATGAATAAGCAGGTTATTTCATAGATATCTTGACTATACTACAATACAATATAAATACAATTGTACCAAAATTCATCAGTAAGTCAATTTTAAGCCCCAGTCTTCATATAATGTAGCACATTATATGAAGATTTTTATGAACGCTATTATTTTACATAAGGGGTGAGTACATAAATTACTTGAGGCATTTAAGGGGGAAAGATCGAGATGAATCTAACTAATTGTTGTCTGTCTGGGGTCTGTGCCATTATCACTTAATGTTTCTTCTGTTAGAAACAGGATAAAAAGTTACGAGATTTGGGCAGGTACCAACAGGAAAAATATTTTATCCGGTAACAACCAGAACTAAATTTTTGGATCGAGGACATTTTTGTTCTTTAAAATGTTTCTAACTAACACAAAGTCAATTTCGGTTTAAGAAATTGTGCAAAAAATATCATGAAAGATTGGGGAATAGGAGCGAATTGAAGCAAATCTTACTAGGTCTTACCAGAGGGGAAGGAAGGGAAAAAAATGAGAAAAACGCCTTAGGTAATTTATGGACGCCCCAACTAACAGAAAATTTTTTCATAAATAATGATATATAACTTTTTGCAAATATGAAAAATTAAAATTTTACAGGTATACTAAAGGTAAAAAGTAAAAGTGGTGACTGTTTCCTTTATTTTTAGGAAAGGGCAATACTCTTAAGAGCGGCCGAAGATCTTGGACCGGTCCTGCACATGATTATTGTAATATTACATACGTACAAGTTATGTAAATTTACAAATATTTTTCACACAACTTTTGAAAAAGTCAGTTGTAATTTTATCTTGTCCGACTGTGGCTAAAAATAACCCACGCCCCACGTTGCAAATTCACACTGTTTTTTTCAGTGTAGATCCCCCGTAACTTCTTAATTTTTTAACATATAAAATAAATAAATAAAAAATGTTTTGCTTATTTTGTAGTATTTGCATTTTTTATGAGAGTTTTTATATTTTTAGATACACAGGGCACAACAAAAACATGTTTGTTTTTAATTGAACACCCTATTTATGGAATAATCATTTAAAAGATAATATGGATACCATTGCAAAAATGCCATTTTTAATAAGCTTTCCTTAGCAATTTCGAAAACATGACTCTAAAACAAGTATAAGGCAATAATTGTCCTAATAAAACTATTTTTTAGATTTGAACGGACATGTTTCCCTGACTAATAAAGATAGATATATCAAATGTAGTATTTTTAAAGATCTTTTTATTGTTAATATAATTTACAGAGTGTTTAATTTGAAAAAAAAATTGTCTTACCCTGTATCTCCTTATAATTATAATTAATAAAAATCTATGTATTCGGAAAAAACCCAACCAACCGATATTTCTATTTATTTTGTACCATAAAAAATAGAAAAGTTGAGTGGGTTTAAATTAATAACTTGACACCCGGTACAAAAAACATATATTATTAATTTTTAGCAATGCTATAAAATTTATCTATAAAGTAATTTTAGATAAAACAATATCCTATTTCCATTCTTCGTACTCGAAAGCATTACATTCAATCTTAGAGATTTCTCTGTAAACACTACCTATTCTTTCTTAGTCCTTCGTTCCTGTTAGGGAAACTATATGTGTGAGTTTATTTCAGATATTATTTTAAAATACCAAAACTGTGTATTTGGCTAATTAGGCTATATTGATGTTTTTTTGTGCCTAAGTTTTACAAATTGTTTATTTAAATTAAAATTAGTATCGGAAAATAAGTTGTGGTACCATGTTTCGCTTAACTTATTTTTTTCGGTTCTCTTAAATGTATATCTTTTTACATAAATTAAAAATTAGTTAAAAGGAATTTATCCGATAACCAAGCTTTTATTATTTTTTTATAAAAAGAATAATAAACAAAAAAATCAGATGTTTTTTTAGAACTAAAAAGGTTCTTTTTGTCAAGACCGCTCTGTACTGGATGTGGACAAAAATGATTTAATATTAAAAACAAATATTTCTTTAAAACTTAATGCTCAGTTTTACCATTAAAGGGCTTGGAAGAAGGAGGTAACAA
The DNA here is from genome assembly GCA_014170235.1 of Listronotus bonariensis. NCBI lineage: Eukaryota > Metazoa > Arthropoda > Insecta > Coleoptera > Curculionidae > Listronotus > Listronotus bonariensis. The sequence goes on from JACEGR010002025.1 coordinate 122,349, forward strand.
GCCACAATTTACGAAATCTCGGAATTACAAAGCTAAATAGTTTTTTTGTTACCTAATACAATTTTTTTATTTTGTTTTCACATTTTGACACATTGTTGTAAAAATATACTACTACAAAAGCAGTTTTGTAAAAGCCTTTTATTTCAATTTTAGGATTTAATTAAAATATTAAACTCAGAAATAAGAACGTGGCTAGTTACCCTCTTCCCCCAAGCCCTTCAATTGCGAGTTCAGCTTAGGTTCAGTTGAACTTATCTGGTACCTTCATAAACCTGCCCATTAAAAATATATTGCTGTCAAGTAAATGCCAAAAGTGACAGCAATATATTTTATACGGATAAGTTCATGTACCAGTTTAGTTCAACTGAACCTAAACTGAACTCGCTATTGTAAAACTGGGATTGGGAGTTTTTTAAAAGATAATTTTGTTGGACTACATATAAACGTTATTTAATTAGATATTTTTTGTTGCTACATAGATATGTATACCATATGTAATTTAACGGATTTTATTTTTCTTCTCTGAAAAACTAAACAAGCTTCAAAAAATATAAGAAAACGAAAAAGTTGTATTTTTTGCTTAATTAAAAAAGTAATGATAATATAAAATTGCACAAAAATCAGTGGTGTACAAAATTTTTGTCAGAAATACTTGTTTATATACCTCTCTAGGCGCCAATGAACCTAATAAAATAAATTAAGTTGGGGTTTAATAGGTCCCTTACCATTTTTAATGACATTGTCGAATTTGATCCAAATCAAATAAAAAATTTTGGACGTTAATAAAAAACTCAATTTTTTTAGGTTTAACATCCTGTCTAAAGCGAGCTATGCTTCAATTTTGCTGTTTATCAAAAGTCCTGATTAGTCTAAGATCCGGTTATGCGTAGCTTTTAAGATATAAGAACTAAAAAAGTCCGAAGTGAGCATGTTTCAATACTTTAGGGCCCCCTTATGGCCAAAGTATGGGCCAAATAAAAAAAAAGAAAACAAGATTAAAAACAAAAGTGTCTATTTTTTCATAAAATCTAAATCTGCATTAAAAAATAAAGTAGGTACCCTCCATAATCAAATATTCGCAAATTAGGACTTATTAGACACCTTGATGGAAAATTCCTATATTATATTACATTTTAAGTTTTTGTAAATAAACTTAAAAAATACCCTTTGTTTTCACTATGTTTTTTACATACTAAATAGGCCTAAAATCTCACTTTTGAGACGTAAATTAAATAAAGGATCACATTCTGGCTCGCATTCTGGTTTCTGGGCAGGTCTTTGACCTGTTTGTGTTTCTCAACCTAGCCTTCATATTTCCGTTAATTTTAAATCTAAAAAAAAACTGAAAATCGTCAATTTCTATTTTTAACGGGACACATTTTTGTGTCAACATTTACTCTTTCAGGGTTATCCCCTCCACTTACCAACAGAAACGTCAAGTGACTTCTTATCTTAAAAGGTTTTAAATTCCTTTTTTTATTGGTCTTTAGTTTTTAAAATCGATTCAGCAGTTTTCAAAAACATTTTATTCAAGTATCAGGGCTCGTAGTCGAAGACTTTACACCTATAACATTTTTATTGTTTAACTTATTTAAAAAATGGCATGTAGGTATATTACATATATGTGCATTGTATTATGAATTCCGTTTTAACCGAAAAGAACCTTTACTTTCTTATTTGAAACGAAACAACAGGTGAATTTTTACTTATTTGCATAGAAAATGACATTCTAAGTATAATAACATTACATTTGCATTTATGGCACCCCAAATTTAAGATTAAAAAGTTTTAATGTTGGATGTCAAAAAGTAGCAAATTAAGTATCATTTTCCTTGGAGTATCATTTTCTATTTAAGTAAGTAAAAATATACCGAGTATCTTATTTTAAATAAGAAAGTTGTGGTCATTCCGGCTAAACAAAAGAAATAGAAAACAACGGAATTCGTAAAACAATGTACATTTATGTGATAAAACCTATGTACCAAATTTAATTTTGATTCCTTAAACAAAAAAGATGTATAGGGATAAACCACCTGCAACGCACTGCGGTATTTGGAGTAAATTTTCTCAGAAACTGCCAAACTGATTTAAAAAACTAAAGGTCACTAAAAACAGAATTCAAAACTCCTTGAAATAAGCTACCACTTAACCCTCCTTCTTGTTGGCGTGTTTCAGGATTTTTTTATAAGTATACAAATACGGAATTATATGGGGTGGCTAATCAGAATACACCTTATATGCTCAACACCATATCTTCAAAAACAAATGATTAGTTTTATTAAATACATGCCTTTAAATTCACAATTTAGAGTGACAAAAAACTTTTGCTTAACAGAATATTTATTTTTAATTGCAAAAAACTAATAGTTACTTCGTTATTAAAAACTAATCCTGCACCACTATAAGGATATTTTAATGTATGACGTTTTTTCTTTCAATGTCCACGATATTAATGCATGTGGGTACACCTGTAATTATAGTTAAGCTATGAAAAGGATGTAAATGTAGCATTTAAATTTAATAATGCTAAAGTCCCTTAAGGTATTGAACACTCCTTAACAACATTTGAAACGTTTAAAGGCTAACATACTATTACTATATTTTATGCGAGTATAGTAATTGATGTAACATACTAAATGTTAAAGTAATAATATGTAGGTATATACGTCATTTGCAAAGAAAAAATATTTAACGTAATCTAAATGTCATCGACAGAATATAAAAACGTATTCTATAGGCTTGGGATCAATAAAAAATAAATTCATATAAGATTTTATTTAAAAAAGAACATGTGAAATACATAGTAATATTATTATGTATTATACAGGAGGAAAAGTATAGTTACATCAAATGAATGCAAGTTTTTGGACGAAAAAATAATTTAGTAATTAAGTATTTTAGAATAAGATGCTGCAAGTTTAAGGTGCAACCTTTTTAATAATTTTATAAAATAAATGAAGTTTTTATTTTGTATCCAATGGTTGGTATGTATGGTTTTGGAATACGGTACAAGACAACGAATAAAATAAGTTATAGTAGATGCTTTTACCAATTTTAAAATAAGTTGTGCTAAAATAAAACATCATATTTTTGGCTGGAAATGTGCTGGTTTATTTAAAACTTCTGATATCTTTAAATTTTTTGAATGTTAAATTAAATATGTTATCGACCAAAATGTCGAACACTTAGTATAGAAAAAATTAAGTAAACTAAAACAAAATCAATAATTTAATAATTAAAAATACATAAAACCGGAGAAAGAAATGAGGTTGCGACCCTAAATGTGCAGCGTGTCTTAGCGAGCAAATAAAAATTGAGGATAAGGAGCACACTAAGTCTCGCGTTTGGAGTATTTTGGCATTTTATTTTTATATTCGATAGCTTAATTTGGGGCTGAGTTTAACCAAAAAATTACTTTAAAAAAATTAAATAATTCTTTTGTCAAAGGCTAAAGTATTTAAAACGTTAAATACAAAAAAAAATAAACAATTTCTATATCTCGTTGAACGTAACAAATTCGACTTATTTTCTTTAGGATTTAATCAATATACAGTGTTTTGTGTGTTTTTCAAAAGTTCCTATCAAATGGAAAACAATTTAACTGATAACTAAATAAACAAAATAGGTATCTTTCTAAAAAGTCCTAGTTACAAATTTTAAAAAGACGTCGCTTCTATTTTCCAAACTAACAGTGGTAAAAACTTCCATTAAATATATATATATATATATATATATATATATATATATATATATATATATATATATATATATATATATATATATATATATATATATATATATATAGTAAAATTATGCAGCCATGTGCAAGATTGAACACCGAAATTTTTATGCTCTTGTCAATATTCCAAATATCAAAATTTAAGAGCTCTTATTTTATTACTACCGTTTAAAGTGTAGATATTGAAACATTCCATAAAATATTTTTGGTCGTATTGATACTATATACTTCACAAAGTTTTGCCTTTTTTTAATTTCAAAATTTTAATTTGTGGGATTAATTTGGGGGAAAACGCCTTATTCAAAATTAGGAAGTGATATATTTTTTTATTTTATTTTTGCATTAAAAAAGTATGCAATCAGATAGAAGATCAAAGAACTAGATTTTTTATACTTCACAGAAAACAACTCAATAACAGCAAGTCCGAATTATTAAGTATTAATGTGGATATAAACCATTAAGGATCAAATAAATGCTTAGTACAATAAGTTTTAAAATACTACAGTTGGTAGTAAGTTTCAAAAATATCGATCAAATTTAAATAATACATTTTATCATCAAGGCTTAAATTATATTTAGCAAGTTGTCCATTTAAAATACTTTCCTTGGCAAGAGAATCTACCAATTTATTTTCAGGTAAACTAATGTGGGTTTACCCCACATAAGGGTAGATGGATGATTACGCGAAGTAATCTTACATAATGATTTTAAAATTTTTGAAAATGAATTTATAAGCAATTAATAGATTTGACTTATATTTAGATTTTGGTCATTTAATATCTTTAAGGCAAAGAGTGAGTATTCCTAATGATAATTTATGTCATTAAGTTGTGCCATTTTTTTAGAATTTCAAAATTTTAATTTGTGGGATCAACTTGGGGGAAAAACGCCTTATTCCAGATTTTCATAAAAATTAAAGACCAAACATGTTTAACTCTTTAGGTTTCATAAACAAAAGTTGCCCATTTAAAATAATCTCTTTGGCAAAAGAATCTACCAACTCATTTCCAGGTAAACCAATGTGGGTTTACCCCACATAAGAGTAAATGGATGATTACGCCGACTAATCTTACATAGTGATATTAAAATTTTTGAAAATAATTTATGAGCAATTAATATATTTAAATTATAGTTAAAATTTTTGTTATTTAATGTCTTTAAGACAGACAGTGAGTCTGTCAAATTATAAAGTACTAAATTGAAGACCTTCGAATTTCTACGGATTTATAATTAGAAAAATTAGAAAAATGGAAGCGCAACAACAAAACAAGATAAAACAATACGCATTAATGATACATCAAACACGGAAGGTGCAACATGCCATGGAAGGGAACTACGGCTCATATAAATTTACCACAAAAAGCTTAAAATATTCACATTGTGCCCCTTCTCTTGTATTATTTGATTTATACTACTTCTTAACAATTTTAAAACATCTTAGTTTTACTTTACTCACCTTTAATTTTGCACTTCCCCGACTTGGCGCTAAAGCGGTCGCTTTGGGCTTGATCCTGCAATATAACGTGGTATAGCCGATACTAAGAAAAAATAAAAAGTTAAGTAGACATGTACTTTTCTTTATTTGCAACAAAAATATATATTTTATTGTATAGAAGAAATAAAAATTAAACAATAACATAAATAGAGTTGAGAGGTTTTAGTATTTAGACCATAATACTAAAAAATGTCATGAAAATTTGTTCAGTTTAACTGTTATGAACTTCCTGCAAAATGTGGCTTAACGTTCTAAAAATAACAAATCTGGATAAAGATTAACGCATAACAAAGCCATTTACCAACCCCCAAGACGCCTTACCAGAACTAACCCTTTATAGTTTCTTTGCCACACAGTATAGCATTTAACAAACTAAAGGGGGTACCAAAGTTGACGTGACGTTACTATTTTATTATCCGAAATTAGTTGGTAGGCATAACTAAACAACGAAGGGTACCAAATCAAAATCGCTTATAATCTAGTGAAATTTACAATAAACAACCCACAATATATTTTGCTTGTTTACGGGTTGACGACCTGCCCAAAATATGCATATAATAAACTTTGTTTTAAAAAACGAAAAAAAAAATAATAAAAAAGTAATGAGAACTCTCAGTAACCAGAAAATCCTTTAAAATTGACGCAGCAGAAGTAACGAAGTGTCCAAAAATTATGGCTTTGCGTTTTAAATATATAGATTGTGGTTTTTATTTAGTAATATAAGATTAAGCAATTAATTCTAAATGAGCGATGGTAAAAATTTATCTATCTGGAACTTAAACTGACTACTTATTTCAGAAGTATAAATTGCTACTCTCTGATGTTTTTAAATCATCTATGTAAAACAAAATTAAATTTTTCTGTTTTGTTATTTCGGCTGTAAGTCTAATTAAATTTATATTATTATGGCGTGTATAAGGTAAAATTAAGCGGGAACCATCTTTTAGAAATACCCGGTATATCATATCAAGTAGACGTTTAGCTATCTAATAAAAAATAAAAGTTGTTAAATTTTCAAATCTTTTGAGACGTGTATAACATTAAAAGTTACTTATCTAATAAAATATTTCTTGTAAGATATGCTTTTGTTTCTTTAACATTTATAAAAATAAATCCTATCATTAAAATAATGATTACCGCTCCTGCATTAATCTATCTTTCTTTGTTTCTTTTATTCTTTCTCTCGCACTTCTTAGAGAGCAATCAATGTTTTCTTATTCCAAGGCGATAATTATGCCAGGGTGGTGTGCACTCCTCGTACTTTGAAATATATAAATTATTCTCATTAATATGCTGAAAATCGGACGGTTGAGCTTTTCATTTTTGCTTTAAACTTGTTTCTGGTTAGAGGCAAAAAATTGCATCTCATTTTTGCATCTTAAATTGACGATATATTTCTCCTGGAGTTAATTTGAAAGCTAATATTAATGATAAAAAATGTATAAAACTGTCTATATAATATTTTTTAAATCTTTATTAAAAAGTTTACCTAAAAAATGTTGATACTTAAAATTATATGGAAAACCAGTTACTACTCTAAAGGCACTCTTTAAATTTTTTAACTTTGAAATTTTGTCATAAATAACTTAAAAGTTCAAAATTGATTAGGTTGTAAATATCTAATAAAGATTTTTTTGTATCACAATTTAGGCCACCTTTCTCTTATATCAAAGTTAAGCTAGAATGGGAATACACAAGGTCAGTCAGGTCTTTAATCCTACCTGAACTGAGGGCGAATGTGTGTATGCTTAACTGAAAGCGCGTTCCAATGCAAATTCATAGTATCAGTCTTACTCGCATACTTGCCTTCGAGAAGTAGAACCGAGACTCCGGCGTCATTCAAATAAAAATTGCAATCTTAAAATAGTGTGGGAGCAACAAAAAGGAAAATAATTTAAAAGTGAGTCGGAACTCATGACCGCGTGGCTTCTTTTCTGCTGAATCGCAGTCTACCTACCTTTAGGTAGGATCTAAGGCAAGTCTCATTGTGAGGCGCGCTTGTGGCGGCTTCGGTTGTATCGGCGAGCGTCGATCTCCGGAGTTAAGCAGTGGAATGCGCGCCCATAATTTGGATGGGTGTCCGGCGACACCGGTGTTTTGGGCAGCGGCACACGGTGTTTCTGCTCGGGGAAGCGGACCGAGCAACAACCATCCAAGTTATGGAATGAATGGTGTGTGAATGAGAAGGAGTAGGGGTCAAGGTACAATAAGCCTTCAGGCTGCAGTGCACCACCTAGGGGGCGGTCGTCGGACCTGGGTGGGATGACCCCGAAAGGGTGAAAAAAAAGTCTCATTGTGAGTATGCCTATTAATCAAATAAACAGGTTTGCACCAAAACACCAAAATGTCCCGCATACGTTTTACTAGAGAAAAACTTTTAGATCTTCAAGGCCTTAAGCAGCGTCCAGACTTGCAACAATTCCACGGATGATTGGCCGGTAATTCAGAGCTTGTCGTTTTTTGGCGTCAAAGGAGCGCGCAGTTAGTTTGGCGAATTGTTGCAAGTCTGGACGCGGCTTTAGAAAATGATCATCTACCCCAATTTACACTGGTAAAAATTTTTGGAGTACTTTAACAAAAAAAAGAAAAAATTGGAAGGTTTTTACGCACAACAATAAAGTAATAATATAATTTACTATACAATTTATTTTAACTTAATTTAGAGAAATTACTAAACATTTGTTAAAATTTCAACATTTAAAATTTGTTTAGCGAAGTTACAATGCAAATAGTGTTAATTATAACACACATTCTTAAGAAAATATTTTGTAAATTCAAAACAACATATTGTAAATTTACTTCACATTTTCTGTAATTTCATTATAAAAAAGTATTGTAAGTCAAATTACAAAGAGTTCTATTTTTTCCAGAACTAAGCAAGAGTTTTAGAAAATTACAATACAAAAAAAATCTTTCTTTTCCGACAATTAGGAGAAAAACTCCTGCTTTTTATGTCATTTACCAGGACTCTCTCCAGTGACGCGTTTTGCCTACCTATGGGACTTAAACTAGCCCTATGGGTTCATAATGAATAACACGATAGGCAAGAGTGTCTTATAAGAATAACTACGTTGTTCGACGGTAAGATACAATCTCCCCGCATAATGATTTCATAGTAATTGGTACTTTAACATTTTTGTAATTTTATATAAAAATAGTAGTTAATGAAATGAATAAGACTTATTGGATATAATCATTTTGTTAAAATTATTCAACAGTTAATAAAGTTGTTACTACCCTTAAATGTTACTCTCGTTTATCTGAAAAACTTGCAGGTTTGAGAAACCAGAGGAAATAATTGCCGCAGAGCAGCCCTGACGATGATGCCAACCAGCATCGAAACGTTGATTGTTTGATCTGTATATTTATAAAATAGTCCGAGAAAGCTGCTTAGGTTCTACTTTTCCGTTACATTAAACATTTGTGTTCTAAAAAAAATTATCCTCTGTTTATTCCACGATTATTAAATAACTTTTCTTCGATGGGATAACAGTAAAATTCAGAAAATGTTTTCAGAAATTTCAACAATATGTATATGGTTGTTAATAGGGTACTTTCTTGTGTATTATTTTTGGTTTAAACTAAATATTTTTTCAGTTTAAAAATAAATTTACTTTTTACTGCTTTCAATAATTATATAACAAAAAAAAACAAAACTAATTATTGATTGTAAATTTTAGTTTAATTTGTTAAATTAAAGCCTGCCCTGCATTCAGGGGATGGCGAGGAGTGAAGTGTATATAAGTAAGGAAAAAGGGCGCAGTTAAAACAGGCTCGCATCGATTAAAAATTCCTTTCGATTAATAATTGAGAATCTTCTTTGGTGAGTGTACAGAAAGGGGTTGATGGAGATGAGATGGGTGGGGAGAAAGCGCGAAGGCTTCGCGGGGCACGGGGAACAAGACTGATTGTAGTCAATGTGTGTCGGAGGAAAAACAGCGGGAAGGAAATTAAGAATTTGAACGGGGAAGTTGGGAGTTTTATATTGGGTCACACACTTTTCTAATTAGTTTTCCAGATCGAAGAATTCGTATTTTAAAGGGATTTAGAGTTCCTTAAAAATATATGAGTTAGCAGAAGCCATTAGAATTATCTGGAGGAAAAATAATTAGATAAAGATATACAGTTTAGATCATTTTTTTGCAGCTTTTTCATAGTCTTAGAGTCTTTGTTTGCTTTAGCAAAAAATACAATGAGTTTTTAAAACGCGAAAAAAGTACTGCATTGTTTTTTTATTGCTAATAAAATATATATACCTTAAATTACTTTTGCTATTGTAATATATTTCCCAGTTAACTTTAATTTGTTTTTTACAAGAATGGGAGATAATTAAAAAAAAGATTTTTGCAAATAAAGTCAATTTTAATAAAATTTATTATTGGTATATTTTAATTTTTTTAAAGCATTTTAGTCTGTTATATATTGTAAAAGTGCAAATTTGGGTTATATCTTAAAAATTAACACGTTCATATTTATTTTAGGTACGCCACTAGATTCTACGTCAGAAGCTATAAAACTTCTGTATTTGAAGTTTCTTTCTATCCCCATAAAAGACATAATTAAATATGACGAATTTTGAAACTAAGCCTTTATTTTCTAAACGAATCAAGTAAGCGTGGATTTGATTAAACTAAACACTAAAAGAATAACGGGGTCACATACCTTAGTTTTTTGTACCTTTTACCGATTAGCCTATACCCTCTAATCCCAACCCTAAATAACCACCCTGTACATCGTTATATGGAATACGATCAACCATCGAATAAAACTTGACCCGACTAAAAATTGCGATATACACGTTTTCGATTGAGTAAAGGATCGAGTTCAATGCGATCGTGGGTTCTATTTGTACGATATTCATGGTTTTGGAAAAGGTTTGAAAAATACCAGTTGAGTAAAACAGCTTATAACTAAAGAAACGAAATATTGGAAATTAAAATAACCTCTAATATTGCCTAAATATTTTAATAATGTTTCTTTAGTAGTTTCGTTTATTATTTTGTCTTATTTTTTTAATAAAATGAAATTATATTAAAAAATAAGTACCACAAAAGAAGTTTATTCTTATTTGTTGATTCAGAACCAAATTATCTGCATCCGATAAAACCTAGGAAGAAGAGCACAGTATTGGATTCAAGGCGATCCGTCCAATCGGATTCGATTGTTACGATGTACCCTTACTCAGTAATCTGAAACTACATTTGTTTTAGATTTAAATACTAAGCCAAAACTTTTTTACTTTTAAGGATTTAAAAAAGGGAGTAAAAAAACGGTTAACAATATTTTGTTAATTGTCAATCATTCATTACACCTAACATTACACATTACGGCATGGTTCATGGGCGTATTTAAGGGGGGTTTGAATCCCACCCCTCGTGTGAAAGTGAGGACCTTTTTTTGTTGCTCTTCAAAAATTTTTGATTATTACGAAAAAAGATATTGTAGTAAGGAAGTGAGGAAAACAGAGTTTCCAAATTTTTATACCAAATTTCTTGCCAATCAACCTCAGATTCATATAGAATACATGAAAAGGGAATAAAGTGACAAGTTTCCATAATTTTTTTCTAAAGCCCCTCCTTACAGAAATATATGCCCTTATAGGGCGACGCTAAAAATCGGTTTTTCTTAATTATCTTTTATAGCACACACACTATAGCACACAAATAATTGTAGTAAGTATTGTTTTTGGAAAGTTATGTATTGCAAGTTAATTTTACTAAGTTTAACTTTAAATACCCCGTAATGTACTTAGCTAATTCACGAGAAAACTTCCTTGGAAGTCTTAAAACTTTGAGAAACATCTAAAAATATTTTCCAATACTATTCATTTGGAATTTCCGGTGGAGTTTTTCCTTATATCAAAAGCTGTTTAATTAAGTATAAGGCATGTTGTGGAAGAGGCAGAAAACAAGTTTTAATTCGTTCACATGAACTTTAAAGGGGTTGTTAAAACATTCGTGCTTTCCGGGCCTTTTTAATCAATACAAGATTGCATTTAAATAAAATAGCTCGCGAATTCTTCGCCGTATACCAAAAGCAAAATAAGAAGAGCGCTGTTTCCACGTAGTGTTTAGAGAAGGCCGGGCTTCATAAGCGCGAGATTCTACCAGGGTTTGTAAAAAACAATGCCTAATTTATACTATTTATTAAACATGTAATTTTTGTTCTTAGTGCTATTTAAGGTAGAGAAAAAATTACCTGTCCACTACTTATTGACAAAATTTATTGACGGAAACCCCATTTTTTTAAGGTTACGGGAAAACTGTTATAAATAAACTAAGTTATAATATCTGTTTCGTATTGCACCTTTGTGGTAATTATCATACCTGGCTTTTTATTGGTATTCTTCTTTTTAGAATTTAACTTTTTACCATATAGTAAAATAAAATTTACAAAAAGAATTTTCTATTCATTGATTATTGTACTATTCGAAAGTTGTTCCCCTTTTTCTTTTTACGTTAAGACGTCTGTTTTAGGGTAAAGCTAGCACATACATTAAATTTTGTCATTCAAATTAGTTTATAAATAACTGTTTAGGGTTAGAGAAAATAAAAAGTAAATTTAAAAATAATTTTATTTAAAACTAAATTACTTTTTTAACTTTTATAAATACTATACACGTTTAGCTAAACCGAAACGTATATGGGCATAGTAAAGCAACAACAAAGGGAGCACGATTAGTCATCCTATCCAAAATGTTTACATGCCAGCATTCGCGTTGGACCGTCTTTTTTCCGCTCATTGCCTGTTTACCTTTTTGTTTAGTTGAACGTGTATAGTATATCTTGATATAAATCGTCAAGAACCTCTAAAATACCATGTCACAGCTTACTATGATTTTTATTTAAAAAGTTGAAGTTTAGGCCATGTTGCTCATAAAGAGTTTTTTCCTAATTTTCGTTGTAGAGCCAAGCTTTAAGATTTGTGGATAAAGTTACTGGACACCCTGTATATTAAAATGTACCTTTTTATTGCCAATTATTAACATAATTACCTATAGCTCTATTAGACCGTAAGCCAGACGAAAAATTTTGTCAGTAATTTCTTCCCAGTCCATAACTTATAAAATGCTTCAAAAGGGTTGTACATGAATCGTTGTTAGCGTCAGCTGCTTCTCCAATAGTAGAATTGTACAGGGTGCTCCACAAAAAAGTTCAATAATAAACTTGTGTTTTTTTAAATGGAATACCCTGTATATAGGGTTATTTTTAGATTGTAGAAGTAAAAATAATGCAAGTTTTATCAGCGATCCCTATACCAAAACTAAAGGGTTTTTAAGATATGGGATTTTTGAAAAACCATGACAAAAAGAAAATTTTAATATATCCTACCTACTTGACTTTTTATGTTATGTTAGATTGCTAGAAAATTAAGTGTACAATCACTTACATTTAATTTTTTACTAGAAATTATACACCTTCGCCGCACGAACAACGTACGGCAGGAGAAAAAATAGGTTTAGTACCTTTCTCTCCTACGATATTGACGAGTTTTTTTTATAGAACCACCGCGAAAGTGCACTCTTTTAAATAAAAAAATGTTTTAAATCGGTCCACAAACTCCGGAGTAATAACATACACAAAGAAAAAAACATACAGGCGAATTGAGAACGTGTTAGAAGTCGGTTTAAAATGTGGAAAGGCCTTTTAAGGCTGCTTGACGTCATGCAAGCAGTGTAGTATTTTTTAAATAATCATTTTAAGACTCTTTTATTTAAACGTAATTAGGCAGTGAGAGTCTAAGTAAGATTATTATAATCAAGTAAATAAAAATATTTATTAAAGACATATTTATGTATGTAAATAAATCTTCGTAAAAATCTGATAATTTATGTTTTGTTAAAGTAGAGATTAAATAGTCTAGCAAAAATCTTAATTCATGCTAAGTTTTAAAAATACAAGACCTATTTTTTTATACACCACCACGACCCCTCTATCTCAATGCACAATGCAGGCGGCCCGAGAAACATACATTTATGTATATGTAGATAGGAACAAAACGGCTGTAACTTCTTCACGCAACATTGCGCTATGCATAATGTGTATCTTTGAATAGAAGCAGGAATTAAGAGCTGCTTTTCTTTACGAGGGAGGATCCTGATAAATAACTACACTTAACTTTAATCTCTATCTATCTCTATTAAATAATAGTGCGTGAGCAATGTAGGCATATGGGCATGTTGAATATATGTTATTATGGAACTAAAATATTTAAAAGTTTTATGTAAAGTAAACAAGAGGTAGATTAATATCTTGTTAGAAGCATAAGGAAGTTGGTACTATATAAAAGTTGTTTTTCTTATCCGATATAAAACTTTTTTGACAAATCTTTATATCGTTTTTTAATTATAAAATGTTTACAAAAGAAAGTCTGTTAGAAATTATATTATATGCTAAATCAATAAACATTTTTAAAAAATAAGTAATATTTTTATTATTTGCTTTCGGTTTCTTTTGTTATTATTTCTCTATTGCGAGTATTTACAACTAGTTTTGAAAATAGCGAGAGTTTTTAAAAATTTTAAATAAGGCCCTCTTTAAATTCACCCTGTACATCCAATAGATAATTTTAGAAGAAGGTGCTTGTTTTGTAATATTCGACACACTGTATAATAATTATATGCAGGATTTTGTCACCTTAATTGTAAAACCACCTAAGTCCACTTTCTATAAAAGATATTATTTTGATGCCATCTTCAGCCCTATTATTTTAAAATCACACTTTTTATAAAAACTAGAGTTAGGTGGTTTTCAATTAAGGTGACAATATTTGTAGGCCTAAAATCCGAAAAATATATAAAATATTTTAATTATAACTACTTTGTTTTATTTCAGCAAAGGTGAAAATAATAGATGCCTTTAAATACTGGGATCGTTGTTTGGTAAGTAGAGAATTTCAAAATATTTTAAAAAATTAAGCCGTTTTAAAAAGCTTAGTAATAATAATTTACATAAAAAGTGCTTTAAGCATTTTTGAATATGTTGTAATTGGATAAAGCTGATCTTACTGATACAAATTAAAAAATAAAGTTAGTAAACAAATAACTACACAAAAGAAAAAGCGTATAACAAACCACCTATCTTTAAAAAAGGTTTACGAAAATTCTATACAGGGTGTTTCCTAACTACGGTACGAAACTTAAGAAGGCGATTTCTTATAGTCATGTTATAACAAAAGTTCCTATAAACAAATCTCCGGTTTTGCTTTATTTCCAAGATGCAGGGCGTTAAAGTTTAAAAAAAAATCACATTTTTTAAATATTTTAAAAACGCTTTACAACTTTTAAGTCCCTGGTTTTTTTTTGTATTTGGCTTTGTTTACAAGAAAAAATATTAAATACACTTTAAAGTATAAGAAAAATATCCATTAAAAACATAAAATAAAATGTTTTAATAAATTAACGTGGATTTATTTTATTATCTTAAAAGCATTTGTAATTGCTTAGTCGGAAAAAAATCAAAAACTTTGTTAAAAGTCAATGGCCTAGTTTTTTTCCCAATAATATAAGCTATGGTGCCCACTAAGAAGTCACTTAACCCAGTAATCCCTATTAAAATAAATAAGTGTACCAAATTTCCTGAACTGAAGATATGTTCTATACGGGTTAGGCGGATTCATTTATTCGATGGTAATTGTTTGGGTACACTGACAGGCTGGGTTAAAGCGTTAAAGACACTAATGTCAAAAATATTATCAGAATGTCCTAAAGTTTAAAGCTTAAATTTTTTAAAAATTTTTAACTTAAATATCAGTTAACTTTAATTTTTATTTTACTTAGTTTTATCTTGACAACGGTAGCAGATTTGCCACCAAAACGTTGAATTTTAATTAGAATTTTCTGTGTTTTTTTTTGGAGGGTTTTTCTTTATTTTGTTTCAAACGACCGGCCAGTTCATAGGGGTCAATAGGACTGAACAGGGTCAGCTCGCTATAACCCGGGGCCAGAACCAAAGAGGTCCAATTTTCCTAGATTAAGGCGTGTACCCAAACAATTACCATCGACTAAATTTCATCTTAATCGGTTAAAGCTATTTTAAGATATTTATAAGATATTGACTTTTTAAAAACCTTTCAGTTCCTGTATCTCAGAAATGAAGCAGGACCGCACATATGTTTATAGAAACTTTTTTCATTAAAAAAACCTAAGAAATCACCCCTTAAGTTTTATAGCATAGTTGGGAAACATCCTGTATAAGAATATAATAAATATATTAATATAGTTAACTTTATTAGTTTCGGAAATATGGCCTAATAAATAAGGTATGTAAGGGTTATAAAGTACTCGTCAGGAGCTTTAAGATACTGTGCTACAAGACTCCCTTTTCCATTTAATTTATTATTTTTTAATATGAAGCCCAGCTGTCACGTTTGTTATTAAAAAAATCTTTAACTCCTAATGTCTGGGGCGAAACAACAACTTTTCAAATTGTCTTCTATATTTTGTTAATTAAAAATGTTTTACTAGGCATCGAAACAGATGCTATTTAAAAGGAACAAAAATAAATATATACATTTTTTCCAATTTTAAGACGTTAAGCGCCAAATTCTGAGCATTTATAAGCCAAAATTAATTACAACTCTTTCCGTTTATTCGAAATTCCTATATTTAACGAGTTAAATTATTTCTAGAGCTAAGTTAAATTGAAATTAAGGCGGCTGGGGAGGCAAACATTCACAACACATCGAGGATCTTATTTCTGCAATTATCGTTAAATTTCTGAGAATATGAAATGAACAAGAGCTTGTGTGTGAGTAATTCTCGATATGAATTGGAAGTGTGGATAATAATTGATGAAAAGCTGCCTTTTGCCTTCTGTAACGCATCAGTGGCGTCTAAATATTATGTAATAGCATATATGAAAGTGCTACTTTTAGTAGCATTGTCCTTTTCATAATCATAACCGCTTATTCATAAGGTAATTTTATGAATAAACAATTATATAAATAGAGGTGCAAACTTTAGTTTGGAATTTGGTCGGTTTATCATAATAATAAAGCCATTTTATGTGACAATGAAATTTGTTTTGAGAGAAAGCCCAGTTTTAGCGTTTTGTACACCAAATGACCCAGGTTGTTCTTTTTAAGATGTGTTTTATTTACCGGATGTCACACGTCTATTTCTTTAGAGTAGTTTACATCGTCAATACATATGTTCAAATATTTCCCTAACCATTTGACCTAAACGTTTACTATCTTCCAATTTAGATCATTTTTTTGGAATCATTCTGAGGAATGATGAATGTTGCTTATTTCTTGCTATAGTCCCTGGGCCAGTAATTAAATGGACTTAATGATAATAAGACTTTTCAAACTTTTTAGGGGGTTTCTTTTGACGGGTCTATCACGAATATTTATACTACCATATATGGAAGCGGCGCTTTAACCCTGCCTGTCAATGTTAAATGTTTCGGGTGTCAGACTGGCCGAACGGGTCACTTTTTGTGTCGGACAAGTTTATCCCAATATTTTAAATGCAATTTTTAAACATTGTGCCAAAATTCATAAGGGTTACAGTCACGAAACCTGACTAGTCCTATACCTGAAACATGTGTTTGAGCCTTATGGAATCATGACTGTAAACGTTACCATTTTTGACAAAATGTTTAAAATTGCATGTGATAAATTTGTTCGACAAAAAAGTGACGCGTTTGCCCAGTCCGACACCCGAAACATTTGACAATCAGCCTTATGCTGTAAATACATTGACTTGTTTCAAGCTTGAAATTTTGAAACAAAAATGACATTTGACAGATAATTGAATATTTGCTATGCAGTAACAAATTCTATTCAAGGTTGAAATTGAAATGTTTTCAAGATTTGAGTTTGTTACTGCATAGCAAATATGGAATTATCTGTTAAATGTCGTTTTTATTTCATAATTTCAAGCTTGAAGTAAGTCGATGTATTTACAGCATAAGGCTAAATGACAGGCTGGATTAAAGCGCCGCTTCCATATATGAGAAAGTTATCTTTATCGTCGCTGAAAATTTCGCGAGATATATTGCAAAAGTCTCTGATAATACATTTTATGTTTTTGTTTTTACCTTATTTGGTAGGTAAAGAATGAATATTTTAATTGTAAAAATAACGCTTTATGCACAAGTCAGTTCCAGATTTCACGTAATGACATTAAGATTTAGGTATGTTAAAGTACAAATGCGTGGTTTAAGCTGAAGGTTATAATTGACTATATTGTTTCAATGACCCTTATTGAACTGAAATTTTCGTAGATTTAAGAAGGTACAATGACTTTAAACCGAAATAAAATATTTTTATTTTTGGAGGAAAGGATAAGAAACAAAAGATTCTTTCCTGATTGGTTGCGATCTGGTAGCTAGGACTAACCAAATTATTTTTTAGCTTTTAGAACAGTAAAACCGTTTAACATAAAAAACAATACATAATTTATTTTAAGTTTTTAGTTTTGTTGTTGTTGATCCATTGAGTATATTTAATGCCTTACTATATTTAACCAGAACTAACCAACGATTTTATATTGAAGTAGTTGTGGAAAAAAACGTAATTAGCTTTTTTGTGGCGGCGGCCATCTTGGATTTTTTTTATAGTAATTTATATTCTGTCAACCAAGTTTTTCATTTGATACCCATATTGAGGTATCGGTGGAAAAAATATGTAATTAGCCATTTTGTGGCGGCGGCCACCTTAGAATTTATTTTTTACAGTGAGCTGTTCTACGAATCAAGTCCTTTTATTTGATGCCCATATTGAGGTTGTAGTGAGTAAGTGTAATTTCAGATTGATCGGTCGTCAGGAAGGGGTCAAATTCCAATAACTAGATTTGACCCCCAACAAATAATAAATAACAAATAATAAATAAACGGACCTATTTTTAATTGACCATTTTTTCTTATTTTAATCAGATGATTTTATCATAGCATTCTATTGTAAGTAAAATATATTATCTACGTTCATGAAACCAGAAATTAGCCTATAAGTTTGAAGTGTGTATATGTTATAAGTTAGCGTTCATAACATCGAATGACAACGATACAAAGCACCATGTAAGCATTTCAACTTCTCGACACAAAGCATAAGAGTTACTTTGCTGTAACTCCTTGACGCTTCTTGATTTGAGGACTTAAACGTTAATGTTTGCCTGCCTTGTTTCGCTCGACATTGTTTTCATTATTATATTTTGATAAATCCTCTTAGTTAAGTATATAAGGAATTTATTGAATATGTGCTTATTTTATAACTTGGTACGATAGAATTTTTTATAACATAACAAAAAAGACCTAAAAGCGCGATTTTTTACACAGAATCAAAAGAACATAAAAATAAAAAATATATATATTTTTCCCCAACGAAAAAAATTTCAATTTTATCTATGTTAACGGGTGCTAAAATATGGCTTTATATAAAATTATATTTTTTCTCAGGAAGAAAGTTACTACTCTTTTCCCGAATTTAGGTACATATTCGTAAGTAAAGGTAGATATTTAATTTTAGAATATATTGTTATACAAAACTTACATTCCTTTTAAATAAAAAGTTCTATCCGGCATTTTAACTTTATAATATTTAACATAAATAAAAGAAAAACTATTGAATAACCACACTAACGTCCAAATGTTTAATTAAAATCCGTCAAAACAGCATTACATTGACAAATAACTTCACATTTCACACCATCCTCTTTTCACTTTAATATATTGAAATTATATGTTTCTTTAACACTAGGTCGTCGGTTTTCCGGTCACAGAAAAAATAGTGTTCTATACACGGAAAAAATATAAGATTTTAGCTCTCGGTTTTCTTTGTCTTTCTTCGCTTCGCGTCGGTAGACAACACAACCTCGAGCTTAAATCTAAAGCTTTTTGCCTTGAAATAAAAATAACTGATTTTACGTTTAAATAAAAATCAACAAAAGATCTTTTGTATAACTTGCTAGACAGGCAGAAGGGACCAGTCTGCGCATTAAGAGACTGCACAAAATCAATTGACCTTTAGGCTCTTGCATAATACAAAAAAGCCCTTTATTTTTATTTTTAATTAAAGTAACAGGATATAAATTATATTATATATGTATGTATATTGTATAATATGTATGTATATAATTAATAATAAAATTATTTAATTAAAATATTGTCAGTGATAATAAGGTTTTCTCTTTATAGCATTATATAGTGAAGTGGTTTCTTAAAATTACTTTAGTACTTTTAAAAATAAAATGTGATTTAATTCATAAATATACAATAAACATCCTTATAAGGGCTACCTGGATTCATTTTGGACATTACCTAATAAAAGGGATTTCTTTGGGAATCACAGCAACGTGTTTACATATTTTAATATTAAATCGTTTAGTTTTTCATGACTTAACTTGCCCTAGGTTATAGCATATGTATCTTGTGGCTAACTCAACTTCTTCATCGTATTAGGTTGGTTGTTGATAGAATGACCAATAAACAGAAAAAACAGAACAATGTAATAGCACAAAACGTCATGTACAATGTCTAAGCGACAAACCAGGGACATATTTATAAAATGCAAACAAAATGAAAATCTGTGAAAAGAAAATAAATGTATTCCAGATTCTTTGGATAACTTAAAAGTTCTCTTAATATGTATTCATCTTTTAAATTGCTTGAGATCCTTAGAAGAAGATTCAATCGAGCAAGACCATGGCTAAATAACAAAACATATACGACAATTATTCTGTGAAATACACTTTACACAATCCGCGTTTTGCATGAAGATAGCCTGCAAAAACGTACTCCGGCAACCCAGATATTTTAATCTTAGTGGCAATGTAATCAAATGAATAAAGAGTGTTGTGCAATCTAAAAAATCTGCACAAATTCCTATAAGATCGTATTACGCTACGATGACTAAGCATATGCCAATATTGAAATTAAGACCATCACAGGTGCAAATAAAGCTATTATAGAATGTAATCTAAATCTCAAAAGAGCTAATTCCACTTTCACAGTTAGTGTTCGCGAAATACGTTGTTAGTTGGTAAAAAGTCTAAAATAGGCAATAATGAACAACATATTGCATAATATGTATACCAATTTAATACTATTTATGATTCCTTTTAATACCAGTTCAAACCTACACAGAAGAACCATGATTAGCCCTAAAATACTAGCGTAGATAATATTTTCAAATGACTATGATAGGGTACATCGTTATACTGAATCCGATTCAACCGATCGGATAAAACTTAATCCGAAAAAAATTACGATATACACGTTTCAGATTGAGTAAGGGATTGGATTAAACGCCATAAGTCAATCCTGTTTTTCAAGCGATTTGAATTGAGTTCAGTCGGATCGGAGGTAGTATTTATATATTCACGGTTTTGGAAAAGGTTAAAAAGTAACAGCTAAGTAAAACATCTGATGAGTGTAAATACGAAATAGTGGAAATTAAAATAGGCTTGAAAATTTGCTAAAATTTAGTAATAGTGTTTTTTGAGTGGTTTGCGTTATTATTTTGTGTTCTTATTTTCTAAAATTAAATGAAATAAATTTTAAATTACCACAAAAGTAAAGTAAGAAATTTATTCTTACTTATTTGCTTTCTTTGTCATTGTATATACTTTTTTTTGTCAAATTCAAAAGAATTTAGAACCGGATTGTCTGCATCCGATAAATTCTGGGACGAAGGGAACAGTATTAAGTTCAATGCGATCCATCCAATCAGATCCGATTTTTACGATGTACCCTTAGTCTATATCTAAAAACTGGGATGTGGGACCGTTAGACCCTTAAAAGAAACACTTT